>VZRL01007156.1:1778803-1799232 GCA_013397895.1 Origma solitaria | reverse complement strand
AAAAAAAAGATGCAAAGGTATGCACACAGAATGGTAAATGTAGCTTACCAGTGGAAGAACAGGTAA
The DNA here is from genome assembly GCA_013397895.1 of Origma solitaria. Classification (NCBI taxonomy): domain Eukaryota; kingdom Metazoa; phylum Chordata; class Aves; order Passeriformes; family Acanthizidae; genus Origma; species Origma solitaria. The sequence goes on along the minus strand of VZRL01007156.1, from coordinate 1,799,166 downwards.
AGAGGCCCACAGTTGGTTTTTTGCAAGAAGCAACAGCACATGCTCAAGGAAAAAGTTCAAGGAAAGTTCATCTTTAAAACTGAAGTATTCAATGAATATGACCACCAGAGATCCCTTTAGACGACCCTCCAGGACCATAAAAGGATTTCCAGTAGGAGGCAGATGCATGCAAATTAGTTCTAGGAAAAGTGATGTTTATGTATTAGCTAGGAGACATGCTTTAATGAATATGTATGATCATGATGGATAAATACCTTGTTGTAAAGCCTCACCACACACATTAGATTAAAAGAGATATCCTAATGTGTCCTCCACAGATAAAGAATACCTGATTTCTAATGTGTGTCTTCAAGTTGTGTTAGAAAGTTTCTTTTCTGTCTGATTTTGGTAACAAAGGGACCTTAAAAACATTCCACTCTCTGCCATGGGAATGGACATCTTCCAGTAGACCAAGCTGCTTCAAGCCCTGTCCAGCCTTAGACACTTCCAGGGATGGGGCAGCCACAGCTTCTCTGGGTAACCTGTGCCAGGTCCTCACCACCCTCACAGCCAAGAATTTCTTCCCAATATCCCATCTAAATCTACCCTCTTACAGTTTGAACCCATTCCCCCTTGTTCCATCACTATAGTTCCTGATGAACAGTCTCTCTCCATCTTCCCGTTAAGGTCCCTTCAGACACTTAGGAAGGTGCTGTGAGGCGTCCACAAAACCTTCTCTTCTCCAGGCTGAACAGCCCCAGCTTTCTCAGCTGTCTCCACAGGGCAGGTGCTCAGTCCCCTTACCGACTTCGTGGCCTCCTCTGGAATTGCCCCAGAAATGCAATTTAACCTTCTTATGTTGGCACCAGAACTCTGCAGAGTATTACAGGTGGGGTCTTACGAGAGCAGAGGAGAGGGTTATTTCTGGTTGAGCAGCAAAGATGATGGGTGACCTTGGGCATGTCATCTCTGTTCCTCACTTTGCTCTAGCTCCCCCTAATCCTTATCCCAGGCCCTACTCTGTGCGGGATAGACTCTGAGGCTGGTTTCCTTTGGGCTGGTGGGTTCTTTGGCTTTTTGGGCTCCCAACTTAGTTTTCCTGGACTGCAGCACCCAGCTTCTGACTCCAGCTGTGTGCATCACATCTGAGTTCTCTCAGTAGGCAATGTGTTCCTAAAGGAGTTATCCTAGAAACTCACATCGCCTGTTCTACCCTTGAAGCTCTCTTCCTTGCACAGCCCCTGAGCTCTTCTGCTGCATTTGCTCGGATCTGTACCAACTTGTGATGACTCTGAGGTAGGGCTTGCTGCTGCTCCATGCATCCATACCATGCCAAGGGGACACCAGATAAAGGAGTTAAGGACAAAGGCCAGCCACATGCATTACATAAATCAGGGAATGTCATAGAAATCCCTCTCAAGAGAACAGCAGCTCTGTGAGACTGCCCAGTGCACATCCAGCTTTACCCATCCATCCTGTTCCTCAGCAGAAGGGGACACTGACATTGCAAGGCACCCGGGGTCTCTAGGATTTTGCTTAAAATTTGGCCCTGTGCCCACTGGGTAAACTCTGAGCAACCTGAAGGGCAGGAATGTCACAATATAGACATGGAAAACAAAGTTGAGATTTCCCTAACTGCTGGAATGCAGCAAGGTTAAATAGGTGTGGAAAAGCCAGATGATTGAAAGATGAGGTTTGTGAAAATGGTGATCCCCATGTTTTTCTGTGTCTTCCAGTAATCTGCAAGCTGGAAAGATTATCCTTCAACACCAAACTCCCAGGAGCCCATGACATGACTGCTGTCCCCAGACTGTATCCAGACTCTAAGGGCAAAGCTGGTCCCTGAAACACTGAAGAGCCAACGGAATCAGTGGCACTTACCGTGATGGGGAAGTAGTCCCTCATGTACCTCCAGACGACGCAGTTCCGCAGAATGTGGATCCGTCGCCCACCCTTGCTGGGTGTCTCCCTGTCTATTAACCACCATGCGGCATAGAGGGCACTGACCAGCCAAAAACGAGTGAAGAAGAGGGCGATGAAGGCAACTGTACAGCACTGTGCTGAAAGAAAAGCCAGCAGTGACTTGGCAGTTGGGTTAGGTGGACTTTGGGAGAGGAATGGTTCACTTGGAGAGGCATTTTGGTCCTAGGATGGAGCCCAAGCCTCCACTGGGCTTGCTGCTGAATTTATCACTGTGAAGGCACCTCTGATGCATTGGTGGTTTCTTTTCTATCTGCCCCAGGAATCTGAACAGACACCAAGTATCTCCCTTGCAGCAACCACCAATTTCTCCAAAGGCCACCATGTCTCACTCTTCCTGAAAGACTGATGGATCTCACTCCATTCACAAGGTGCTCATGGATCATCTCTCTATCCCTTTGCTGTCTTGCTTTTCTCTGGAGTCACTGATCTCTGAAATCACAATGACCTTGTTTTACCCCAAAACTCCTGTTAATAGCCCCTGATGACACCTGGTATTTTGCAATGGCAGCAAAAAGGGTTCTTTGTCCTGTCTGTACAGTCCCCAGTAGGTTTATCCTGAGCTAATGATTCCGCATATTAATTGTGATCTTGATTTATACCCATAGATAAGAGGTTACTTTTTGCTGAGTTTTTTATTATTGATTTTGGACCCTTTCCTCCTCTTGGGTTCAGTCTCAACTCTAATTCTGGCCTCTAGAGGATTTTCAGTCCTTTCAACTCAGCATCATCATGAATTCTGTAAGAACACTCTATTTAATTCTCTAAGACCTTCATGACTTAGGACTTTCCCAAGTCATTAAAGACTTTTCTAAGCTGCCTCAAGTTAGTTCTCAGCTTTGACCTCTACCCCCCACCTTCATTATACCCTGTGTTTTTGCATGGGAACAAGAGAAGAAAAGTCTATGTGCAAACAAACATGACTTGGTATGTGATGCCTACTTCTCCAGGCTGAATACCTCCAGCTCTCCCAGCCTGTCTCCAGAACAGAGGGGCTGCAGCCCTTGGAGCATCTCCATGGCCTCCTCTGGACCTGCTCCAAGTGGAGTCTCGTGAAAGTGAAACAGAGAGGGAGAATTCCCTCCCTCAACCTGCTGCTCATGCTTCTTTTTCAAATGCCACAGACACAGACTTTATAACTCTCAAGAATTGCATAGAATATGAACTGCAGCTCCAGGGTCCACATGATAGGTAAACACAATTTTACTGCACCTAGGAGCTAGGTTCTCAGGTCTGCTGCAATATTGTGCAGTACCTGGTTCTCTTTTTATCATACTGTGCAAAGATCAAAGTACATTCTGCAAAGTGAAGGAGTAGTTCTGGTCCAAATCCATGCTTTATCTCACAATTATATAATTATTAATTTCTTCCTTGCTTTGTTTGCAATTCAACTTTTTTTTTCTTTTTTTTCAGAACAGAATTTGCACTCAGTGACCTTCACTCAACTTTAAGATTAGGGTTTTTTGTGTCCTTTTAAAATCTTTTGGTGCTCTGTGGGAAAGGAGCCCATTCCTGTCCCAGAATGGACTGTCAATCTGAAAGTTACTGTGGATGGGACCAAAGAGATAGGAAAGTTCCAGAAAATGTACAGTTAAATCTGCATCCAAACCAAACCCAGCCTTTGGCAAGCACCCGATTATTTATGGTCTGTAATTTGGTGAGGAGGAACTCGATACCACCATCTGGACACCAAGACTTTCTGGGCCACCAGTGGCAGGATATTTGCCACAGAGCTCTTATTACTGCTTCCCAAAAGCCATGTCAGGTCCCCAGGCTGAGTCCACCAGCACCAGTCCCACGCCTCGGAAGAAATGGGCAGGTTTGGCTTTGAGGTTGCAAACAGACATGATCCTCATCTCCTCCCTCAGCAGGTCTGGATTCCTGTTCTATAGCCCAATGGCTCATGCTAAATTGCTATAAAATGGCTTAAGCCATTACACAGGGCCCTTTCAAGGCAGACAAGGGCTGCAAGAGCAGGGTTAAGGGCGTCATGCAAGTCTTTGCAGATCCATCAGTTCTGTTATCTGAAAATAGCCAGATAATTCTGGGCTGGACTGAGATTAGCTGCTGCACCGTCTACACTGTCATGGAAAGTGGAGACTCGTTCAAACCAAAGCTAAAACAAAAGGGTCCTTGAGAAGAAGGAAAGCCATATGCAGACCCTAAATCTTGCACTTTCTGATCAGTCCAGATGCAGGAAAGTTTCTCAATAGTTGTCCATGGTGAGGTCTGGACTCTGCAGTGCACCTGTTAAGCAGGGGTGCAGCAACTTTTCAATGTCCAGGATACAACATCTCACATCTCCGTGGCCGTATGGGACTCAGCAAAGAAGAGAGGCGTCCGTGTGGATGTGATGACTTTTTTTGATCCTTTCACAGGCCAAGTGGTTTCCTGGGCTGGATTCCTTCAAAGAAGCTCAGTGCAAAAATGAAGTGGTGGGTTTCTTATGCTGAGTAGTTTTGTTGTGAGCAGTGAGTCCCTTTCTGGACAAAAACATGGCCATATCCCAGAGCACAAATATGTCGTGGGCTCCAAATGAGCCATGGTTTCCAAATGAGCCACAGATTCCAAAGCACAAGGAGGACTTTTCTGGCCAAGTCTAAGCAGGGACCATGTCCCATGAAAGTGCTGCTAACCCAAAATTTGTTAATTCAGCTTGAAATGGGGAAAACAGCAGCCCACAGAAAGTGATTTTTGTTATTGCAACATCCCCAAAGTGAGTCAGATTCATACTACACTTGTCAGGAGGGTTTGCAAGATCATCACAGAATGGGTTGGGTTAGAGGGATCTTAAAGAGTATCCAGTTCCAACTCCCCACGCCATGGGCAGGGATACCTTCCACTAAACCAGGTTGTTCAGATTCCCATCCAAACTGGCCTTGAATGCTTCCAAGATGCACATTCCTGAGGTCTCCAGTGCCATCCTGAAGTCCCTGACAGTGACCTCCTGCCCAGTTACCCTTGGGCACAGCTGAACTGCCAAAGGATGACTGATCACACTGGTACCACATGCCCTTTGAGCCAACCCTGCTGACTTGAATGGTTCAAAGGCTGGATTTGGTATGCTGGGTCTGCAAAGGAAGCGTGTCCAGGACTTCTGCCTCGACACTGGGTTTGTTTGCCATGGTTCAGCCCTGCACTCATGGTGCTGCATGGTGTGTCTGGATTGATGTCCGTGCCCAGTGGAGAATGGGAATGAGAGAGGCAGCAGGAAGCAGTGCAGCAGGCTTTGGCACCAGCCTGCTGATTTCAGTTTCCTGCAGTAGCCTGTTTCCAGTGCATTACGAGGGGGCACTGCTCAGTACTCAGATTGTGTACTGGGGAGGCAGTGGGACTCCATGCCCTGCAACCCATTCTTACACCTTGCACTCTTCCTCCAGCAGCTGTTAGCCTCTGAAATAAATGGAACCTTTTGTCTCCATGCTCTTATCAGGAGCATCCTCCAGAATGGACAATGCCTGCCTGTTGCAAGGGATGCTGGAGCAGAGCCTCCTGCCAGCACTGGGGCCCATCTACTGCCCTCACCCAGTATCCTGCCAGGAATGAATGCTTCCCTCGTCCTTCCGGTGCTTGGCTTCTCAGGGGATGCATTTGCACAACCATAGCAACAGCTGCCTGCAGTCAGTGCTGCTGGGGTCTCTGGCCAAAGGGCTGTGCAGCAGTCAGATGGGTTTTTTCAGAAACCCTTGTCTGGCAGCAGAAGCGCAAGCCTGTCTCCCAAAGGAGCAGGCAGCAGCTGAATACTGCCCATGGAAGGTCTGAGCTCTGTGCTTGAGGGTTTTAACAGTGCAACAAGCGGTGTTCGGCAGCTCATGGGATGAAATTACGGGTGTCCCTTAGCATCTAGCTTATGCAGTTGTTAAACTGGGAGATTTGGATGGAAAGCTCCAGGCTTAAGAAACTTTGTAAAATGAACCACACCGGCTGGAATTGCTTCATATGGTTTTTTATCACCTTTCTAATGTCTGTCTTAGAGCACATCTTAACTGCTTTTGGTTTCAGATTGTATCACTGAAAATAAAATAAAATAAAAAAACCCTAAAAAGTAAAAAAAAAAAAATTTAAAATTAAAGTCATATTCTTCCAGGAAAAGATGACTGTGTTGCAAGTAACTCCTACACTTGCAGAAGATTCCTCCCTCCTGGTCATCTGCTGGCTCCAGAAGTCATTTCCATCTCTGGAAAGTCAAGTGCCAGCTTGCTCCCAATACCAAGAAGGGAAAAACCTCAAGTACAAATTGCTTTACTGGAAAACACTGTAAAAGCTTCATAATCCCCAGCTGTATCCATGTTGGGAATGGGGATGTGCTGCTGGTTCTCTTGTCAACGCTGCAACCACATCTCTGCTGCATTCTGACTGATTCAGGCACTGTGGAAGGAAATGTGGGTGCAGGGACAGAGAGGGAGCCACAGAGCACCCCAAAATGTCTCATTCTGGCCAGCTGGGTTCAAGGCTGCACAGCTCTTGCCAGATCTCCATCTCTCTTGCTAGGACATATTTGTGTCTCCTCCTGCAAGGTGTGTTCTGGTGGCAGAAGGTTGATCACAGCTGGGATCTCTTCTGCACTAGAATGTTGATCATAGCTGGGATCTCTTTTGCTCAGGGAGACCCCCAGGGTTTATAACACAGGTACATGATGGCACCAAGGGTGGCTGTTTGGTGTTTCTCTTCCAAAAAAAGGGCAGCTTCCCCCACCCTGGTGACCACCAATGGTCCCTGGCCTCTGGAATTGCCCAAACTGGGCTAATGTGTAGTATGGAAGAGTGAAACTTAGCGTGGGCCAATCCTACACCACGAAGCGTTCAAAGAGCTACAGTGTCTGGAACAGAATGGTACAGTCCTCCAGTCCATCAGATACTGGTGCAAAGGTGGCCATTCACGCTCAGGTCTGTAGCAGATTTTGGAAGGGCACATCTCAAAAACTGAGTGGGACTCTGAAGCACAGCTTGTGCTTTCTGTGCAGGTGTAGTTCTGGAGATATTTGTGTACCAGGACAGGGATACACATGAAAGGAATAAGGGAGTGACTTTACGAACAAACTGCTGGTAAGATAAGGCCAATACTGAGAGATAGAAGAAAAAATAGGAATGATTTCCATAGGAATTCCAGTGATTGACTTGCCCGAGACTGTGTTAATAAACTACAGGAACAGAGACATAAGAAAGAGAAGGAAAGGGGGTGTGTATTGAGAGTGTCTGCATTAGGGGAGATGTATAGTACAGGTGTCTACATTTAGGAGAAATGTATATTACTTATGTCTGCATTAGGCATTCTGGGAAGCCTGTACCTCTCGAGTACCTCAGTCTATGGGGAAAGGCAGAGGGAACCTGCAGCCGGGAAATTAGGATAAAAAGAGGCTGCATCCTCTAGCAATTTGAGAGACCCCATGGGAAATGCCCATGACCTCTCCCTTTATTAATGAATAAAGTTACAGGACTCCTCTGTCTCCTTTTTTGGACATAAACCTCTGGTGTTTGTGGGTTAATTTTTCCTGACACACACAAAGCTCTGCTGTGTTTTGGGGCTAGTCAACAAATGTCTTGCCACAAAAAACAAGGAGCTTTACACAGATCCCATCTGAGATTCACAACTGGCATAACAATGGGAAACTCTGTAATGTTACCTTTCAGCTTGGCTCATGATGGGCTATAAATGGCCCCAGATATTTTACACTGATACCTGCCTCTGATATTCCCATCTCTTTATTTCCCTAACACTAGGAAACACTGGGATGTCACCTTCCTGCCTGATGGGCTATAAATGTCCCCAGGCAGTTTGCACTCTCTGATACCCTACCTCTGGGTCTCCCATCTCTTTATTTCCCTGTGCATCCTATCCAAAGCCACATGTGTGTCATTTCCATCAGCACCTGATGCCCTCCACCAAGCAGTGAGTTTTTCTGCATCTCAGCTTGCTGATGTGTCTTTTCCTCAAACTGTTTGGGTTTTCTTGGAAAAATGACCTTTTGGAATGTGCAGGGGCATCTGTAAAAAGTGAAGTGCCTGTTCCCAAGGCTGCAAAGCAGAGTCCTCAGTGCTCTTCCTATGGTGCCATTCCTCAAACATGGTAATGCTGTTTCTCACCCTAACACCAAGCAGAGCAACAGCTTAAACCAGGAAAACTCTAAACCTGAAGAGCAGGAGAAGCTCAAAACACCACCTAGGTTTAGGTGCTGCATAAGACCTGTAGATATTCCCATGCACAGGCAGGCAGCCATACACTTCTGTAGTGCCACAGTGCTCTGATTAGGCAGTGAGAAGAAGCCAAGAACACTGGCACAGGTTGCTCAAGAAAGCTGTGGCTGCCCCATCCCTGGGGCCCTGTTGAAGACCATGTTGGATGGGGCTTGGAGCAACATGGTCTAGTGGAAAGTGACCTTACCCACGGCAGGGGATTGGAACTGGATGATCTTTAAGGTTCCTTCCAAGCCAAACCATTCTGCAATTCTACAGAAAGTTTCTCTGGCTTCTCAGAAAATGTAAAAAGATATGTCTCTTACCTAGACACAGGAAGCTGAAGATCCATTGAACCACTGATGCTGTCTGAAGCCTTCTCTGCCGTGGCACAGACAGCGGAGCGAACTCAACCTTCATCTTGGCCTGTGCACTCACGTCTCGTAAGGAGAAGGAAGCAAGTGGTGAATGCAAAGTGCAAAGTTGGCTGTCAATATTTACCCAGTTTTACAGTAGAAGGGATTGTGCAACACACTGTGGCAGTGNTGCAAAGCAGAGTCCTCAGTGCTCTTCCTATGGTGCCATTCCTCAAACATGGTAATGCTGTTTCTCACCCTAACACCAAGCAGAGCAACAGCTTAAACCAGGAAAACTCTAAACCTGAAGAGCAGGAGAAGCTCAAAACACCACCTAGGTTTAGGTGCTGCATAAGACCTGTAGATATTCCCATGCACAGGCAGGCAGCCATACACTTCTGTAGTGCCACAGTGCTCTGATTAGGCAGTGAGAAGAAGCCAAGAACACTGGCACAGGTTGCTCAAGAAAGCTGTGGCTGCCCCATCCCTGGGGCCCTGTTGAAGACCATGTTGGATGGGGCTTGGAGCAACATGGTCTAGTGGAAAGTGACCTTACCCACGGCAGGGGATTGGAACTGGATGATCTTTAAGGTTCCTTCCAAGCCAAACCATTCTGCAATTCTACAGAAAGTTTCTCTGGCTTCTCAGAAAATGTAAAAAGATATGTCTCTTACCTAGACACAGGAAGCTGAAGATCCATTGAACCACTGATGCTGTCTGAAGCCTTCTCTGCCGTGGCACAGACAGCGGAGCGAACTCAACCTTCATCTTGGCCTGTGCACTCACGTCTCGTAAGGAGAAGGAAGCAAGTGGTGAATGCAAAGTGCAAAGTTGGCTGTCAATATTTACCCAGTTTTACAGTAGAAGGGATTGTGCAACACACTGTGGCAGTGGTGGCTGCCCACAGCACCATCCTGTACAAGGAGGAGAGGGAAGTGTCACTGAGTTTACACCAACATGATTCACAGTTGTTAGATGGTCACAATTTCATGCTTCCACCACCCAAATCTGGGAAGTAAACTCCATTCAGCACCCAATCCTGCTTTCAAGATCTGTTACTTTCAAATTTTGCAGTATTTGGATGTCGGCAGAGAGAATGAAGCATTCATGCCTGTGAGCCAGGTTTTATTTTCCCCCTTCCCCTACAAATCACCCTGTGCACAGCAGGAAGCGACAAGCACAGGCAGGTCACTTTTGTTTGCAAGTGATGTGGTGTGGATAGGTTTCAGTCTCAGCTTCTGCCACGACATGGATGGATGGTGGATGGATGGGGCAGATGAGTGTCCGTGTGCATCCTTGCACACAATTATGTAGGTGTAGAGAAAGGAAATACTGCTCCTGTTTTGCATTTCTATGTCCAAGTAGGTGCACAGTCTAAGCCTCTGTCTTGTCATGTACAAAGAGATGCAATGTATCATGTGGAAAAAAAATCAGAAATTTGGGGGGAAAAAATCCTCAAGGAATGGACAAGCTACTCAGGTAAACAAAGAAATCATCTCCTGGGAGGGCTGGGAAAACTAAAAGTCTCATTGTAACCAGGATACAGAATAATACCATGAACAGACTGCATTGAACAATGAGCTGATGCACTGTGAAAGCACTGGCCGTGTACAAAGGCTTCACTCACATGTCTAAGGGGCATTTCAAATCCCCAAGGTCACTGCAGCCAAGAATTACAGAAGAAACTAAAAACAGCCTTTGGCAGAAGCAAATCAGAGTTGTTAGCTGAAAAATAATCCCTCCTCTTTGTCAGGCCTAGGAAGATGCTGGGCTATGAGGGATTTACATCTGTTAGACTCTGTTTTCCTGAATCCCTAGAATAACAGGGCTCTGGTGAAACGCCAAGGGATCTTTTCCTTAAGGCATTGGTTGCTTTAATTGAGCTAAAACTGGTTTAGATTTCGCTTGAATCTCTTGCCATTCTTTGTCTTCTGCTGCAAATGTCAGTACCCTGCCTGCTTCAAGAAAGCAAAGGAGGTTTTTAATTCTTTCAAGCACTGTTACCTGGAGACAGGATGTTTCCTGAGAAACCATTGCTGATTTCAAAATTCTTTGGGGAGATCTGTGGGCCCAGGGCTCCTGGTCTTCCTGGGCTGTGCAACACCAGCACCATCAGAGAGGTGGATGGTGGTACCAAGGAGGGGTTAGATAGGTTATTAGAGAAAATTCCTTCCCCAAAACAGTTTTCAAGCCCTGGCACAAGCTGCCCAGGGCAGTGGTGGAGTTCCCATTTCTGGAAGGATTTAACAGACCTGTAGATGTGGCATTATGGTTAGTGGTGGGCTTGGCACTGCTAGGGGAATGGTTGGACTCAATGATCTTAGAGGACTTTTCCAACCTTACCAATTCTATGACTCTATGAAAAGTCCTTGCAGGGACATATCTGGTCCAATGATGATTTTTCAAAGTGTTTGAAAAACATACAGCACTCTTGTCCTTGTTGGAGACCAGCCATGCCAAGGCACTCTTTTGGTTTTCACTAGAAAACTGTGAAAATAGTCACACCTCTGCACTGGGGACACCCAGACATGTGGGAAGCATTTTCTGATCCCAGAAATTTCAGGCTAAGCCCTAGAGCAGTTGTATTGCTTATTACCAAAGCAGCTGTATTGCAGAGAATCACAGGTCTTTGCTTGTGGCTTATTATGACAAGGAAAGCCTCAGATTTATGAGCAAGTCAGCTCCTTGGAAGAGCTGACCAGGGAGTTAAGCAAGGCTCAGCTGGGTAAAAAATATTTATGTCCTGCTTTGGTGTGGTTATGTCATTTGCTTTTTGTCTTTCTACTTTCTTAAGTCAGGAGAGAAAACTGACTACTTTTGGAGGACTTTGAAATCTCCTGCTTAAATAAGAGAAGGATCAGAGATTTCCAGTCAGGAAGAGCTGGGAAAGAGGCATCTCCTTGCTGAGTGTAGATAAAAGAGAATCTGTGACTTAGAATCACTGAATCACAGAATACTTTAGGTTAGAAGAGAACTCTTAGGTCATGGTGTCCAACCATTCCACCATCACTGCCAAGGCCACCACTAACCCATGTCCCCAAGTGCCACATCCACGTGTCTGTTAAATCCCTCCAGGAATGGGGACTCCACCACTGTCCTGGGCCACTTGTTCCAGGGCTTGACAACCCTTTTGGGGAAGAATTTTTTCCTAATTTCCAATTTAAACCTGCCCTAGCACAACTTGAGGCCTTTTCTTCTCGTCCTTTCTTTTGTTCCCTGGGAGAACAGGTAGACTTTCTCCTGGCTCCACCCTCCTGTCAGGAAGTTGTAGAGAGCAAGAAGGTGTCCGTCCCCTCCAGCCTCCTCTTTCCTGCTGTAGGGAAGAGCAGATCTGTGTCTCCAGACTAGCTAACCAGTAGGTGACATGCCCAAATAATGATCCCTGATCTCTATATCCTATAACCTGATACCTTGGTCAGTCTCATTTCCTAACACACTCAGGCGTTCGCACATATAGGGGCCATGATAAAGCTCCAAATACATTCCCCTTGGCTCTTCCCTTTTCAGTTACTTATAGTCATTTATTCAATCTCCAATGTCTTGCATTTAGTCTGGGAACATTAAGTTCCTTTAATCCCTCAATAAGTCATCTTCTGTAAACCCTTTATCTGTGGCCCTTGTGACTCAGTGGAGCAATGTGCCTCTCAGACTACAAGGAGCAAACCATAAGCCCAAGAGTCATGGAATTGTGGGTTTTTCAAGTCACCAGGCTTTGCAAGTCAGCACTGTGGGACACGCCCATGAGATTTGACATGTTGCACATGGACACCTGGCCAGGATCCAGGATCCAGGATCAGGACTGGGAAAGCCTGTCACAGAGGATCTGCAGGAAGAAATGCAAGGAACAATGCAGTGGCTTACACATGATGCCAGGATACTGCACAGCTGGCAGGAGGAGCTGGTCATGGCTCCCTGGGGAGTTTCTTGTTGAAGCCCCACCACATACAGACCCTATGGAACTTAGTGCCCCAGCAGACAAACTATAAGCACTCTTCAGATCACTGCTCATGTCTTCCAATCATAGATAATCCCCTTTTATTTATCCTAAAGCCTCCCAGTCATTCATATGTGCTCTGAGAACTAATTTACCCTCCAGTGGGAAAAATTATCAGAAGGAAATGGAACATATCGTCTTGGTAGTTGTGCAGTGTATTCTCTGAGTCCCATTCCTTCCTGACCCATCACTTCTTCAGTATTAAAGGTACCTGCCTTGGGAGATTCTCCTTCTACCACTCCAAACCTATGTGATACCATTGCACCAAGCTTAGTCTTTGTCCCTCCCCAGCGCTGAGTGATGGCGTGGGTATGAGGGAAGCTCACTTCTGCCTCGTGGGTTTTCTGGTTTTGGGGTTTTTTTTAATGCAAATTCTTTCAAATTTTACTCCCCCTTCTACCTCTTTTAAAATCACTTCTGAAATCTGGCTGTGTTATGCCACCGATTTTCATTAAAGAATTTCATGTCCTTTAGAACAGTTGAATTACTGGTCTAATTTTCTTTTTATACATTTCAATTATTTTCTTTATGCAGCACTCTGATATGGATTTGCTTTGGCTCCTGTCCCATTTGGCTTCAAAACACTCTCACAACATATATGAATCATAAGCAAAGTTGACAAGGAAAACAAGAACACCCCAAGCAAAACCTTGTTCCAGCAGCTGTGCATGATTATAAAATTATCTAAGATGTGAGAGGCCACTAAATCTCCCCTTTAAATTGTCATCTGCAATGTTGTTGTGTTCCCTTGTCCCTGGTGATAGATGTTAGGGATGGGAGCAACTTGGATAAATGTCATCAGTGCCAGGACATCTCCTGCAAAGCAGAGGGAGTGCCTTGGACAGCCAGAATAAAAAGAGCTTTCCTGCATCAAACTGGGAGCTGAACACTCTGCTCCAAGGGAGCTGCAAGTGTGGTCTGGCTCTGGCTTTGGAGATGAAGTCTCACCTACATTTAGCCCATGAAGCAGATGCCCAGAGTCCCTCTCTAATGTAGGAGAAAGGCTCCTAAGGAGATGTGGAGCTACTACCTGATTTTTTTTTCTTCATTTTCACTTCATTCCAGCTTTTGTTAGTGATCTCCTGGGAGCAGTGGGATGATCTGCCATCCCCTTCCTCTGACTCTTGTCAGTTATTAGCAAGGAATTAGGTGCCAACCTTTGAGATGACTACCACTGTATGGGGTTTTTTCCCTAAATAAACCTTCCACTTCTATAGGGTCTTTCACTGAGCTTTGCCACGCCAATCTGACAATGTCACAGTGTTATTTCCAAGAAGAATTGGTGGATATGTGTGTACAGGGTGTGGGGGACAATGTGTACAGACAGCACGTGATGTCAGCTGGTAGTCTGAGAAAAGAAGCCAATCCACCTTTGTCATCAGATCCTGCAGCAAAAAGGTCTGGGCAAGATCCTACGGTATCAGCATCCGCTCACATCATCATTGCCCATCACTTTGCTCTTCATGCCATCACAAAAATGCAGGAGAAACTGTCCAAAATGTCTCTGCATGGTCTCCAATAGCTTAAGTTTGACTGAAAGGTGCCTGGGCTTCATGTGAGGATGACAGGAGAGGAAGGTTCATCAGGTACCTTATCAGTCAGCTTCCAAAACATCCCCATTATCAATTGCACAGGGAATGCTTGGAGCTATCCCTTGCCTCCACGCCAGTGGATCCCAGTATGGATAGGATGGGGAACCACTGTGTGGGGCTCTGCTCAAAGCCAGTGACGATTTTGGGTGTGGCGAGGTATTCATCTTGCTCTGATTTGTACCACACCCTGGTGACTTTAGCATCATCATATAATCACAGACTGGTTTGGGTTGGAAGGGATGTTAAAGCTCATCCAGTTCCACCCCCCGCCATGGGCAGGGACGCCTTCCACGAGACCAGGTTGCTCCAAGCCCTGTCCAACACTTCCAGGGATGCATTAGGCACAGCTTCTCTGGGCAGCCTGTGCCAGTGCTTCACCACCCTCACAGGGAGGAGTTTCTTTCCAATAATAAACCTTTTGGCAGGATTGTGCCCCAGATTGTGAGCCATGTCCTTGGTCATCCCTGATGTCCCACAATGTGGCATCACACTTGGCCATGCCCTTTTCCCAGAGGAGGCTGGAGAAGGAATTCCTCCTTCCTTCCATGGTGGCTGTAATTTAAAAACAGAAATATTTTTATTTAACTCCCATCCTCTCTCAGAGATGTTTGTAGCCAGCACATCAATTCCATTGATTAGAGCTAATGGATTTTACTTGATGATGCATTTTCACAGTTGATTCCTGAAAGTGAATGAGCAGCCATGCTTCAAGATATATATATATATATAAGCATATATTTCACTGAGACACTAAGCAATTTTTTTAATTCTGCAGCTTCTAACACCACCCAGGTCTGCATGGTATCTGCAGAGCAGCAAAGTCTCCTGATACCGCAAAACCTCACAAGGCAGCCTTGCCCATAATTTTTGTAATAAATTGTTGCCTTTTCGGCTAATAGAAATATGAAGCAGACACAGCAGTAAAGGGAAAAGAGTATTACCAAGGTTTTAATAGGATCCTAGGTGCACAACTCGTCAAAGGTGAAAACACACAAAGAAGCACACCCCATACAATGCATATGCCATTTTATGGGCCTTGCAAATTAGCATATCTACCTAAAATTCCCCAATAAGAAACTTAATAAATGAAGTAATTGTCCTCCTATTCTAATTACCCCCCCCCCTCAAATGAGACTAAAGCCTAGTTTACAAAATATATTCCAGAGAGAGAGAGACTCCATCCAACCTTGGAGCCAAGGTTCTGAGATAGTATAGAGCTCTTGGTCTCCTACTGGGAATGTTTGGTCTTCCTGCTTTGCAAAAGCCCCAAACAAAGCTAAATATCAGGCTACAAGAATTATAAATATGTGGGGCTAAGATACAAGGAATGTGTATAAAGGGTACAAGGAAAGGGAAAGGGTATAAAAATGTATAAAAATGTATAATAAAAGGACAAAAAAACATCAGGCATCGAATAAATAGAAGATGATTAGTGTATGACTGAGCATTTCCATGTGACATGAGCCCAGGCCCGCTGCAGATGAGGGACACTCAAAAAAAAGGTTCAAAAACCCTTCATGTGCATGCCAGTCCCCAATCCCCAAATGGGTGCAAGGTGCTGTGCAAAGGCCTATGTGGCACTGCTGAATGCAGAGCTAAGACATATATTAGCTCCAGATTGGGAGCTGGGGATTTGTGCAGGCTTGCACCCTCCAAGAACATGCTAATGTCACAGAATCACAGAAACACAGAATGGCTTGGGTTGGAAAGGACATCAAAGATCATCTCATTCCGCTCCCCAGCCATGGGAAGGGATACCTTCCACTAGACCAGGTTGTTCCAAGCCTCATCCAACCTGGCCTTGAACACTTCCAGGCATGGGACAGCCACAGTTTCTCTGGGCAACCTGTGCCAGGGCCTCACCACCATCACAGACAAGAATTTCTTCCCAATATCCCATCTAACCCTGCCCTCTGTCAGTGGGAAGCCATTCTCCTTTGTCCTGTCCCTCCAGGCCCTTGTCCAAAGTTCCTCTCCAGCTCTTTTGGAGCCCTTGTAGGCACTGGCAGGGGCTCTGAGGTCTCTCCAGAGCCTTCTCTTGTCGAGTCTGAACCCCCCCAGCTCTCCCAGCCTGTATCCAGAACAGAGGGGCTTCGGTCCTGTAATTATCTTAGTGGGCTCCTCTGGACTCGTTCCAACAGGTCCACATCCTTCTTCCCACAAAACTTTCCTGTTATATTAAGAACAATTAATTTCTCTAATAGCTCTCAGTGCAATGAATACTGAAACAGTGACATGGATGCACTTTGAAAGGTTTTCTGCAGGAAAGTACACAAACATTTGTGAGGCCTCTGTGACCAGCAAATCTCCAATCAAGATGGGGTTTTTTCAAAAATCACCATGGCAGCTTTGAGATAAATGAAATTACTGAGGGTATTTAAAAAGAAACACAGTCTTGAGCTTCACCAGCCACCAAGCTTGATCCCATTGCAATCTTCTGATCGCACATCTTTCTTGAAGACCTTGGGTCACCACTAAAAGGTCATTCTTTTCCAATTTTCTTTGTTCTTGTTCCCATACATATATTAATTTTTTGTAATACTATAGTCCATTCAATGCAAAAGCTGTTTGCCATTAACCTGCAGTGTGCATGGAAACACTGAGCTGGGGTCTGACAACAGCAGTTTCAGAGTGACTCTACCATCTTTGCTGCTTGAAAATGACCTGGGGGTGCTGGTCAAGGGTGGCTAAACACGAGCCCAGGTGTGCCCAGATGGGCAAGAGGCCAAGGGCACTTTGCTTGTGTCAGCAATGGTGTGTCCAAAAGGACCAGGGCAGTGACCATCCCCCTGTGCTGGGCCCTGCTGAGGCACCTCCAGTCCTGGGGGCAGTTCTGGGGCCTTCACTCCAGCAAGGACATTGAGGGGCTGGACCATGTCCAGAGAAGGCAATGGAGCTGGGGAAGGGTCTGGAACATGAGGAGTGGCTGAGGGACCTGGGAGGGCTTAGCCTGGAGAAAAAGAGGCTCAGGGGAACCTTCTAATTTTCTTCAACTCCGTGGAAGGAAGTTGAAGCCAGGTGGGAGTTGGGCTCTGCTCCCAGGTAATAAGCGACTGAACAAGAGGAAATGGCATCAAGTTACACTAAGGGAGGTTTAGACTGGATATTCTTCATGGACAGGGTTATCAAACCCTGACACAGACTGCACAATGCAGGAGTGGAGTCCCCATCCCTGGAGGGATTTAAAAGCCATGTCGATGTGGAATTTGGGACATGTTTAGCAGTGGCCTTGGCAGTGCTGGCGGAATGGTTGGACTCAGTGATCTTGGGGACTTTTCCAACCTCAGTGATTCTGTGGTTCTATTTCAAAACCCAACCTAAGCAGAGATTAGAACATCTATCATGAATGCACAGGAACACACCATACACAAAGGTGATACACATTGCCTTGATGCTCCAGAACACTATGACTTGGGAAATACTGAGGAGCGTCCTAAATCTTTAATTGTAATCCTCACTATTAATTGCACTGGATGTAATAGCAGGAATTATATAAATCTGAAGACAAAGCAATGTCTGTGTATAGACACTTCTAGTTGGTATTTATTTATTTTCTTTCCAAAGGCGGCTCTTTCAACCATCCATCCCCAGCAGTGAGCACTCCAATACCACCTATAAAACAAGTTTCCACCATTTGCCTACAGGTAAGAATGAAATTAAGCCATTCCAGGCAAAGACAAGCGAAGAAAAAAACCAAACCAAGCCCCAAATCCTCAGAGCCTAAGAATCAATAAGGGGATGCAAAGCGTTGTAGTAGAGAAACAATTCCCACAGGGATAATCCTGCCTTTCACTGCACTCCCAGCAGCTGCAGTCACTGATGAGTGGGAATTGCTTTTTTTCTTTGTAATTCAGTGTTTGTGTATGTGGATTTCACTGGTTTTATTGGAGTTCTGCTCCCGGTGGAAATTCTGGCAGTACAGCAAGGCTGACAAAGACTGGAGGGCTTCAAGTGTGGATGTGATTTGGGTGCAAATGCACTTTATTGGCATGGGGGAATAAAGATGCAGGGAAAAGTGGAAGGATTGAGGGAGTGATGGAGGGACAGTGGGACAATGGGATGAAGGGATGAAGGGATGGAGATACAGAGGGATGGAGGGATTAATGGAAAATGGAGGTATGGAGTGATGGGGGAATGAAGGGATTGAGAAACGGAGGAATGGAGAAAGGGAGGGACAGAGGGACTGATGGCAGGATGGAAAAAAGGAGGGACAGAGAGGTGGAAGTAGGAGGGGATGGAGGAAGGGTGGGAGGGCTGGCATGATGGGAAGAAGGTAGAGGCAAGGCTAGAAAGGAGGGTGGTATTTGGGGCTGTGAATCCACCCTGGGAATCATATTTCAGAGGAAGCTGTCAGCAGGAGATGGCTGGGGGGTGTTTTGGTTCCGGTTTGCAGCTGCAAAAGAGGCAAATGGAAAGAATAAAATGTGTGTGTGTGTGTGTGTGTGTGTGTGTGTGTGTGTGTGTGTGTGTGTCTGCACATACATGTGCACACAGATGGGCAGCTCACATATGTGTACACGTGTGAGCAAGTATATGTATATGTGTGCATGGGTGCATCTGTTCATGCGTTCACATGCATGTGTGCAGCATGTGCACATTTATGAGACTGGATGTGTGTGTGCATGTGTGCATGCATGTGCATATAGGCATGTGCTTGTGCACACAAATATGCATATGCACCATGTGCACGTGTGTACACAGACATGTCTAGTAGTGTGTGTGTTCATATGTGTGTGCATGTTCATATTTATGTCTGTGTGCATGTATGCTTGCACATGTGAAAGCAGGTGTGCATACCATTGTGCATGCATGAGCACAGGAGTGCATTTGCACAGGTGTCCATGTGCACATTTGTGCATGTGTGTACAGGCGTGAGTGCACATGTACAGGTTTGAGTGTATATGCATGTGATTGCATGCATGTGTGTGCAGTCATGTATGTGTACACACATATGTGTGCACATCTATGTGTACAAATGTCAGTGTGCATTGCATGTATACTTACATGAGAACCTGTGTGTGAATGTGATTTGTGTGTTTGTGCATGTCCATATGTCTGTATGCAAATGTGTTTGTGTGTGGGTTCACATATGTGTGCATGGGCACACACAGGTGTGTCTTGCATGTGTGTTTGCATTCCTGTGCCTGCATGTGTGCAGGTGTTAGTGTGCACCCCTGTGTGTGAATGTGCTTGTGCACATATGTGTGCAAATCTGTCTGCTCACATGTCTTTGCATGTGCATGAATGTAGGCATGGACATGTGTGTGCATGGGCATGTGTTGCACATGTGTGGCTGAGCCTGTGTTTGCATGCACATGTGCATGTCTTGGGTATGTGTGTGCAGGTGAGTGTGGCTGTGCATGCATGTGCATGAACACATGGACACCTTGCACATATGCATGCAGGTATGTGACCAAGCATTTGTGTGTGTGCACACCTGCCCAGGCATTCCTTGCATGTTTGTGCTCTGGTGTGTGGCCATGCAGATATGTGCACACATACATGGGCATGTCTCCACATACGTATGCAAGTGTGTGTGACTATGCCGATGTATGTGTGCACACAAATGTGTGCATCTCTCATGTATGCATGCACGTGTGTGTGATTAAAAACACGTGTGTATGCAACTACACATGCATGTGTATGCACGCATGGGTGCCTTGCACATAGGTGTGTGGGTGTGTGACCAAGCATGCAGGTATGTCTACACATGAATGTATGTACTTGCCCATGTGTGTACAGGTGTGTGACCAAGCATGTGTACGCATGCACACAGGAATGTGTTGTGTTTGCGTGTCTGGCCTGTGTGTGTGCAGGTGTGTGATTGTGCAGGTGTGTGCATACAGGTGTGTACCAAGTATGAAGGTCTGTGCACACATGGACCACATGCGTGTGTCTTCATGTGTGTGCAGCTGTGCAGTTCTGTGGCAGTGCAGGCGTGTGCACACACACGAGAATGTCTTACATGTGTATTGTGCAGGTGCCTCTGACCCCATGTGCAAGGGAATGCACGCATAGGTGTCTTGTACGTGTGTGTGCAGGTCTGTGACCGAGCGTGTGTGAGCACACATGTATGGGCGTGTTTCACACGTGTTTGCAGATGTGTGTGGCTGTGCAGGTGTGGACGCACACACAGCCACATATCACACGCGTGTGCAGGTGCATGGATGTGCAGCTGTGTCCCTCGCGTGTGCGCGCCCTGCCCGTGTGCGTGTGCGAGCCCCGCCCCGCGGCCCGCCCAGCCGTGCGGGGCGGAGCGCGGCGCTCGGTGCGGAGCGCGGTGCGGGCT
>VZRL01007156.1:1696164-1778682 GCA_013397895.1 Origma solitaria | reverse complement strand
ACCCAGCCCGGCGGCGAGGCGGCGGCGGGGGCCGGAGGGGGTGAGCCGGCTCCCGGTCCCACCCGGCCCGGCCCGGCCCCGCACGCCTCTCCCCCGGTCGACTCGGTCATGCGGCACGACTACAAGCCCTGGA
Organism: Origma solitaria; assembly: GCA_013397895.1. Lineage (NCBI taxonomy): Eukaryota > Metazoa > Chordata > Aves > Passeriformes > Acanthizidae > Origma > Origma solitaria. The sequence goes on along the minus strand of VZRL01007156.1, from coordinate 1,778,549 downwards.
AGGTGCAGCGGCCGGAGCCGAGCTGCAAACCCAAGAGCGAGTACCAGCCCTCGGACACTCCCTTCGAGAAGGAGACGCAGTACCAGAAGGATTTCCGTGCCTGGCCCATCCCCAAGCGGGGCGACCATCCCTGGATCCCCAAACCGGGACCTTCTCCCGTCCTGGCCCTGGACCGCTCTTCTCCGGAGAAATCGGCTCAGGAGAAGAGGCGGAAGGTGCACCTCGTTGTCGAGAAGAAGGAGGAAGACCCCGAGGGGGAGGATGAGCATATCAAAACAGTGCGGGCCGGGGATGGGAGAGAGAAGGGTCGGAAGAAGGCGGAGGAGGCGGGCGGGCAGCCGGCGGAGCCGAGCAGGGGCCGGGCGGCCGCCGATGCTCTCAACAGGCAGATCAAGGAGGAGGTGGCTGCGGGGGTCAGCTCGTCCTACAGGTGAGACATATCCNCCCTTCCCCAGTCCCCCTTGCCCATCCACGGAGGAGCATCTCACCCTGGGAGTGAGGCTGTGAAACATTCCAGGGGGGCTTGCAGATTTCCTGCCCAGGGGGGTGTCCTTAAAATTCCCCATCTCTCTGTGGTATTGGCAGTTGGTATTGTGCAGTAGGTATTGTGCAGTTAGTGAATATGTGGACACTTTTTGTCTGGTGGGTTGGCAGCAGATTTGAGTGTCTTTGTGTTCTTCCGTCCCCCCCCCAAAAAATTCAGAGACACCCTCCACCTTGGATTTCCACAAGGGTAATGTTTGGGGTCACCTCCGTGGGATGTGCAAGTCGCCTCTGGTCCTTTCCATGCACATTCCTGGCTGTCATGCTGCACCCAACCCAAAGGACTAACATCCTGACCACATCCCAGGGGGGCCATGCATGAGTGGGGTGCCCCACACACAGGAGCATCCCAGGAAGCATTCCAGGCTGACCACCCCCAAGACAAAGCATCGAGGGATGCACCAGGACGAGGGAAATGCATCCTAGGCCGCTTGGGTGGGGCAACCTTCAGATGCTGCCATGTTTTAACGCAGCACAGCAGGGAATGACACATCCTTCTTTTCCCCCCCGCCACCTCCCCAACCAACGAGAAATGGATGCCCTTGTTTCACCTCAGCAGAAGACCTTGTTTGGGATTTGGAGCATGAAACTCCTTGCAGCGAGCTGCTGTTGTTTCTCTCCGGGAGAAGGGGTTGGATGTGTTGGGAATGCTAAACAAAAGTGATGGTGTGGTTGCCCTACATGTACGTTTGCAAGGAGGGTTTGCTGCACTTGTGTTTTCCAGTGCTTTCTTTGGCAGAGCCCACCGCTGCTGAGACCAGGGTGGAGGTGGCAGAGAGCAAAGCTGGGGTTTGTGGTGACAAAAGTGTGATTGCAGTCTTTTTGCTTTTCTCTATAGCTTTGTGAATGCTGAGGTGTTTTTGCCTTTGAATCATTTATTTTCCTCCTTGGGGAGATTTAGAGGTGACACCTGGCCGTCAAACAGGTAGTACATTCATGCAGATTTAGGATTAAGCTGGAACTTGACTCTTCTATCCCACTGGTAGCTGTGTGGCACAGCAAAGCTGACAGTCATCTTTCCCTCCTCCCTTCAGTGGGAAATGGTTCAAGCAGTGAGATCTTTTTTCCTGTCATTTGGCATAAGCTCACTTGGTGATGCTGGAGGCTCAGGTGCATCCAGGTGTGACGGTGGTGCTTGGCTGAGACACAAGAAAATGGCCAGGGATTTTTGGGGGTCTGTTTTGCAGGGGTGGAGAGTGTGGGGAAAGGGGTTTCCAGGAGTGACATAGCCCTTAAATCTGCTGTGGTCTGGGACTTAGCTTTTTGTCTGCTCACCTTGCAAGGTCTGGGCTTGTGCTGGGGATGGCAGGGCTAAAGCAGAAAGCTCTCCTGGAGTTGGAGAGCTGATGTGTTTGCTTCTCTTTCACTGCTACAAAGGATAATTAGACTTATTTGCATATTTAAATGCAGATTGCTCACCTTCCTATCCCTCCAGTCTGCTCCAGCAAATTTCCAGCACTGGGCTGGGATTGCTCCCCAAGGAAAGGGGAGCAATCACCTGGGATGTTAAACCGAAGAACTAGAAGGATTCAGCTCTGTGTTGCTTGTTGGCTTTCACAATACTCTTAGGGTTTCTCTTTCTACTTGGGAAAGTGGTCTCCCACTTCCATGTTTTTCTTCCTTGCTCCATATTGCAGGAGAAGTGTTTGCTCTGACATTCAGCCCTAGAACATAAGCGCCTCTTCATTAATGCGTAAGTGATATTTTGGCTAATTGTTCTCATTTTCTGTTCAAATTAGGCATCTTCTAAGTGTTGTTTATTGTTTGGGTTCATTTTAAAAACCAAATTCTCTCAATCCTTACTGCTGCCAAGAACCTGGATGCTGACATACTGGGTGGGTACTGAACATCTCCAAGGATGGAGATTCCACAACCCATTGGGGGCAACCTTGTGGGCCACCCAGCAGCCAAAATCATCTCCTAAAGACCTCTTGCTAGAGAGGAGCAAGGATGGCTCCACAGGGCTTTTCTTCCTTGTACACAGATGAAGGCTCCCTAGCAGCAGAGAGTGGGGGGAAGATCTCCTTACAGTCCTTTGCCACTGCTGCAAATCAGTGTAATATGATGCTCCATGGCTGTGAAACAATTCCTTGGTGAAACCAAAGAGCAGACCAGCAATGGATTTTAAGCTTGCTCTGTCCGGCTGGGTATGACTTCCATGTGAGGAATACCAGAGAGTATGGGATAGAGCAAGCAACTAGCCCAAGGTCATGGGGGAAGTCCATGCTAAAGAGAAGAATTCCTTTTTTTAACCTCTGTATGCTAAGACAGATGAATATTGCAGAGACTATGTGCCTTTGACGTCCTCCCAGGTCTGTCCAGAGGTACAGAGCAGAGGTGGTGCCTGGTGGTGATTGATGTCCATGGAAGATGGAGGCTCCTCCCAGCCAGAGGGATGAGTGATTTGTTTGTATTAGCATTTGAGCCAGAAGCCTTCAGTGAGGCCAGAGTGGCAGGACTGTGGGTATCTGCTAGAGACTGTCTGTGCCCAGAATAAATAGGATTTATTTCCAATATTTGTAGTATTTCTTTATATATTCATAGCATTTACATTATATTTTTATATGTATGTATTTATTAATGATAATTTATTAACTATTCATTTACACATGGGATTTATTTGTGGACTTATTCCCACTGCTGTCACTGGGTGTGCCTTGGTGTGACACAGGTTCCAGCAATGAGGGGCTTCTTGCCTCAGTTTCCCTCCCCAGCACATGTGCTGCCCAAATTTACTGGTAACTGAGGCAGGTTACATCTCCTTCACCCCGCCTCTTCTCTGTGATCCTACTTCTCAGGGTGGCCTGTGGACCCTGGGGGACTAAGGACCAGGGAATTCTTCAGTCAGGTCAGTGACCAGCCCCTTGGAAAGCTGCTGCTGGTAGATGGAGTTATTTCATATTCAGTTCTCTGATTTCCCATAGGAAGATGTGGTGGCATCGAGGGCATTATCTGTATTGGGCACAGAGGTGACCCCAGTACTGGAATGCTTTGAGAGGGCATTTCTCCCCCTGAACTTCTGGAAGGGATGGGCAGAGCACTTCTCCCTGCTGCACCAAAGGATGGAGTGGGCTGGACTTGACCCTGGGGGTATGGGACCAGAGAGAGCACGTGACAGAATGTGCCAACAGTGGCATTTGGTGGTGGATGTGGAACAATTAGAAGCACATTTGGCAAAAATGAAACAAGGAATGAATGAATGCTTTCCATTTTTATTTGGAAAGTAGGGAAAAATACCACAATTAGGTGTTTCTTGGGTGTTTTTTCTTCATCTTCTTCTTTGTCTTCATCTTCTTCATCTTCTTTGTCTTCTTCGTCTTCTTCATCTTGCATTCTGCTTCTTTGATTACCTTTATTCCCTGAAGAAAAAAGATACGAAAAGGAAAGGAGCCATTTCACCACCTTTGTAAGGTGTCAAAATGAGTACCAAGGCAATGAACTTCCTCCTGAGAAATAATATTGCAAAACCAGATTTTTTTAAACTTTTTTTTTTTTTTTAAACAAACCAATTATTCTTACCCTCCCACCAGCTTCCTTTCCTAGCAAAGGAAACAAAATAATAAAGGCTTCTACAGAAAATTTTGGACTGCCTCTAGTATTAATGAATTGCCTGTTGCTAATGTTCTGTCATTCATCTCAAACCCTGGAGGTACTAAAGATGTGGAGCAAATGAAAATTTGTAGTAGCTATAGAGATGAATGAGTCAGCACTGGAGACCTGCTGTGTCGTTTTCAGACATACAGAGGAGATAATTTAGGGAGAGATGTCCACACAGGCAGACCAAGATACACAATGGCAGGAAATTCATACTCCCCTTTGTTCTGGATACAGGCTGGGAAAGCTGGGGGTGTTCAGACTCGAGAAGAGAAAGCTCTGGGGAGACCTTAGAGCCCCTGCCAGTGCCTACAGGGGCTCTAAGGGAGCTGATGAGGAACTTCGGACAAGGGCCTGGAGGGACAGGACAAGGAGGAATGGCTTCCCACTGGCAGAGGGCAGCATTAGAAAAGATACTGGGAAGAAATTCTTGGCTGTGAGGGTGGTGAGGCCCTGGCATAGGCTGCCGAGAGAAACTGTGGCTGTCCCATGCCTGGAAGTGTTCAAGGCCAGGTTGGATGGGGCTTGGAACAACCTGGTCTCATGGAAGGTGACCCTGCCAATGGCAGGGAAGTAGAACAAGATGAGCTTTAAAGTCCCTTCAACCCAAGCCATTTTGTGTTTCTGTGATTTTATCTAACCTGTTCTTGAAAATCTCCAGTGGACATCTATCTTGGTGAGAATGCTAGTAACACTGCTTATGCTGTAAGATGGGAAATTTTCCATTGCCTTCTGAAATTTCTGATCAGATCCATAGGCTATATCTGTACTGATAAATTAAAAAGTCCCAGGACATGTTCCTGGGTGTGGAAACATGACCATGTGCATTCCAGTTCTTGTCCCTAGCCCTCTTCTCAGACTGGATTTGGTAGCACCCACTCCCAAGCCAAGAACTTATCCCTACAAGCAGTTTGGTTTTAGAGGTTAAAGAGTTTTAGTAGCATGAGTGAGGCTTGTCCCAGACTCCACTACCAGAGAACATTTCTGGGCAGATACCATTCCCCAGTGTTGTTTCATCTGTGAGAGTGTTTATTGAAGAAACTGTGTAGGCAGATGGATCCAATTTTCTTCTGTGGTAGGGGCAGAATGTTTTCTTCTATCCAGAAAAGGCTGTTCAGAGACATGTTTGGCAGCTTTGGTGTTGAAGGTCAGGGAATTTTCCCCATTCTGTTGGTAGGAAACCAATGACCAGGTACTTAAGAGACAAAAGATGTGGCTGGGGTGTGGTGAGGGGGGCACCTGGCCATCGGTAACTTTACTTGCTCACTGGACATCGGAGGGGGAACAGTGAAGCTGCTGTCTCCCTTTCACTGTGACCGTGGAAAAGCCCAGCTCTGCATTGCCTTCTCTTCCTTGCTGGGTGAGCTTTCATTTGGGAAACAGCATGGGATTCCGACCCTCTCTCCCCCTCCTGGAGCGTGCATCTCCCCGGCTGTGCTTGCAGCTGCTGAGGAGGGGGCCCAGCTGTCACTTCCCCACTCCCCGCCTGTCGGAGTGCACTACGGTGTTTGCCACAGCTGCAGAGTTCCTGGCACCTTTTACTGGCTAACGCGGGCAAGCCAGCCCTGCTGCTCCATCTCCCTGCTCTGAGCTCCCTGCCCAGCCCATCCTGCTCACACCATCCCTGCCCAGCCCATCCTGCTGCACGCCATCCCTGCCCAGCCCGTCCTGCTCACACCATCCCTGCCCAGCCCGTCCTGCTGCACACCGTCCCTGCCCAGCCCATCCTGCTCACACCATCCCTGCCCAGCCCATCCGCCATTACCCACGTGACACAGACCTGACCTCGCGTCACAGCGCCCCCTGCAGCTGCACGGGAGTCATCGCACCTGCCCTGCCCAGCCGGGAGCCAACAGCGCCCCTGCTGGCTGTGACTGTGACTGCACCAAACGGGAAAGTGCTTGGCAGCCCAGGGGACATCTAACACCGGGTTTTTGGTTTTGTTTGTTATTGCTACTGTTGTTGTTGTTGTTTGTTTGCCTTGTTATAGATACTAGTAAAGAACTGTTATTCCTTTTCCCATATCCATGCTTGAAAGCCCTTGATTTCAAAGTTAGAATAATTTGGAGGGAAGGGGGGTCATATTCTCTGTTCTAAGGGAGGTTCCCACCTGTCTTTCAAACTAAGACATTTGGTCTCCTTGTGTCAGGGGTCACTTGATACATACCTTTAGCAGCAGCAGGAGACACAAAGTCTGCTGATACCACAGGGGCCAGATGTATGAATAACTAATAACCAATGGCCCTGATGTACACAAAGAGCGCAGAGATGGGTGGTGCCGGCAGAGAGCTATTGTGCCACATTCTTGATCTCCTCTGGATGTAGTTTATCAAGTGAGAAAGACTAGTAGTGTCTCCGAGTTGGAAGTGTCTCCAAGTTGGGGACACTTGGTGGTAGGAACCTCCAAGTTGTAGTATGTGCCAATGTATTCCCTGCAATCAGTTTTAGGTGGACAACATCCAGCCCCAAAAGCCAACTGGGGGTTGTTCAGGAGTGTAGGCAAGACTGAATTTTTCTGCTGTGACTATGTGCAAGATGGAGCTGGTCTGTGCACACCTTAGGATGGGGTGGAGCAGGAGGAAGAGGTGGAGGTGGCATTCAGGTGGTGAAGGCAACATGCTTGAGCAATTTTTCCTCTGCTCCTGCTCAGCTGGGTCACCTCGGAAGGTCTTAGGGCTTGGATGGGACCCTCTGAACGTTGAAGTCCAATTATCTGGTTTCTTATTTAGTCTTTATGAGTAACACCCAAGGCTCTGTCTCAGAAATGCAAAATTGTTAGTTACATGATGCCAGCAGGAAGGCTGTGCCAAGATCTTGGTCTCTGATGATTTGCAAATCATTTCCAGTCTGGGTCAATGGATAGATTGTAGTTTGCTGTTTTATTTGGTTTATTTCTCTCTTATTTTATTGCTGTTTTACTGGGATACTTAGTGACTTTCTCCTATCCAGACTTTAGTGGACTCAGCATCTCCAAGTACAGTATCCACATTGTCTGGCTCTGTAGCCAGCAAGTAAAAATTTTTACTTCCGGGTATCAACCTTTTCTCTCCAGCCCTTCCTAGATGAGATCTCTGTTTCTGAAACAGAGATGCAGACTGTTGCCTTTGGAGATGAGGTCTCCATTTCTGCTGAGACTCAAAGTCCTGTTTGTGGACATCACAGATTCATTATGAATCCCTCATTTACTCTTTTGATAGATAACAAGGATGTCCATGCTGTTCTCCTTCTTAGGCAGACACATCCCAGAGCAAAAAATTCCTGGTGATTAGTACCAAGCCTAGAATTAACTACTAATTTTCATTCCGTTTTGAACATAGCAGTCAAGGTCAATCCCTTCTTCCTCTGTGATTTCCCCGATCACCCTGCACATTGGTGCTACCTATTACATTGTGTCATTAGGAGGTCTCACCAGTGCTGCCCTACTTTTTTTGTGCCGAAGTCAACCTTAAAAATATTAAACACTGCTAACCTCCTTCCGGGCTGCAGCTCAGCCTTACAGCACTCATCATTGTCATTTCCCTTGCCTGGTTTCCTGTTCTGCCGATGTTCATGTTCACTGGCTTAATTAATAATTTCCCACATGGCCCTGGATAAAATGCTTTGCTGAAGCCCAATAGATTTTCACATTTCTTTTGTCTGTTAAGTCAGTTATCATGTCAAAGGACATGTCAAACATCTCTTCCTCCCCTTCCACACACTCTTGTGTCTGGTGAGACCACCATCTTCTTTGGGATGCAGGAGCTGATGCTGTAGGGCAGATCCCACTTTTACTTGGTGGCTTCAAGCCACCACTGTAACACAAAGAGTAAATAAAGACGAGAGGGATCAGATAGTTTAGATTAGCCATGCTTTCTTCTTCAAATAAATCACAAAGATCTGTTGTAAAATTATCTTCTGTCACATTTAGAGCATGACCTTTGCTTTTCTTGTCTCCTACCAGCTGAACAAGCCTTCACTTTCTAAGTACTTCAGCACTCAGTCTTGCATCAGTCTCCCTGGTCTTTGCTCCGAGCTGAACACATATGTTTTTGTTTTTGTTTTGTTTTTTTTCATAAGGTGCCTTCAGTTAAGCCTTGCCCCATCAGGGCAAGGATGTGGATGCTCTTCTGCTACCATGGGCAGCACCAGCCAGGAAGGAGAGGGCCATTTTAGAGAAGCTTTATAGGACAAAAGTTTTATTTCTCTTGATGTGTATTTTAGTATTCTGGATATTCGTCCAATGTCCTTTATATATTTTTTTAAAAGTATCTATTTTTCATAGATTAATATATTTTATACTAATATTTTATATAGATATGACCATATATCCATTTATATCTATTTTTATATATTATACAAACACTATACACGCAAACTGGGCTGTTCACCAAGCTACTCCTTTAGCTTCCAGTTCATTTCTCCGCCCCAAATCCAGCATTGTGAATGTTCCATAGCAAACACATTTTGCCTTCTATTAATAACTGCTTTTTTTCTATTAATATCTCATTACATGGGAAACTTTTCTTTCAATTAGTAATTTTTTTTTAGCAAAAAGTGCCTCCAGCTGAGGAGGCTGTGCTATTAACACTACAAAATAGGAGGTTTTGGTGCTGAGAAGGTGGGGAGGCTGTTATTCTTTAAAAAAGAAACTACAAATGTTTTTAAAATGTGAATTTAAAGATAATATTTTACATTTTTAAGAATTAATTTTAAAATCTTATTTATTTTTTAAAAAATTAATTTTAAACTATTTTTTAGTTGTTCAAGGGGGTTTTTTGGGTTTCGTGTGTGTGTGTGTGTGTGTGTGTGTGTGTGTGTGTGTGGTTTGGTTGGTTGGGTGGTTGGTTGGTTGGTTTTTTGGTGGAGCTGTGGTTCAGCCTGAAGAAGAGAAACTTGTGTGGAGGCTTCACAGCACCTTGCAGTGTCTGAAGGAGCCTACAAGGAAGCCAGAGGGGCATGTTTCATCAGGAACTGTAATGACAAAACAAGGTGGAATGCGTTCAAACTGAAGTAGAGCAAATTTAGGTAAGATACTGGGAAGAAATTCTTGGCTGTGGCGAGGCCATGGCACAGGTTGCGCAGAGAAGCTGTGGCTGCCCTGCTTCTCTGGAAGTGTTCAAGGACAGGTTGGACAGGGCTTGTACCAACCTGGTTTAGTGGAAGGTATCCCTGCCTGTGGCAGGGGGTCAGAATGAGATGATTTTTAAGGTCACTCCCACTCCCAGACATTCTGAGATTAACTAATTTGATTTAACTAATATATAGCTTCACTACAGAAGGCCACTACTTTTTCTAACACCACCGCCTTCTATGTTTTTCCACTTTTTGAGCAACAAAGCATCTGCACATGCTCACACATCTTTAACCCTTTTAAAGCACAAGAAAATAAAAGCAGCAGACAAGCACCATTAGTTGGGCACCAGCATCCTTGCAAAGTATTCCAGTGAGAAGTCTCTGCCTGTTTTTCAAGACAGCATCTGCAGGGTTGGGCAGATAAACACCCTGTGAGAGCTGATAGTGTCTTTTTGCTGGATGCATGGGAAAAGGAGAGGTAATCCAGATGGAGGAGAAGGAAATTTTTCAGACCTGGTTGCTGAGCTTCAGGCTTCCTCCCACATATCCCTTTGCCTTTCACCTTGTGCATCTGCTCTCATGCAGGGAGCTCTGCCTGCAAGGAATCAGCATCACACACTGATGGGCTGGAAACACAGGCAGGAATGTGAACCCTGACTGGTCCCGTTCCTGGGTTTAGGCGGCACTGGGGCTGTTGGTTGATTTATTGGACAAGACTTTAAAGAAAAATCTGCAAGTGCCCTCTGGATGCCATTTCACTGCACAGGTCGTCCCTCTCCCTTCTCACATCGATTTTGACTCTGTAGCTCTGTCACCCTGAGCCTCAGCAGGAAATTGAAAGGATCCTTGGTATCTTGCAAACTCTTTTGCAGCCTGAGCAACACTTTTTCACCAGTGCAGGAGAGTGGACTGTCAGTGAAGTTCCTAAAACTAGGGAGGGAATTAGCTGAAAAGGTCTGATTATTCCAATGTGCTAGATTTGTGGACACCAGCATGCTGGGTTGCAGATCAGGACTTTGAACACATTTTGTGCTCTTGTTATTTGGATATAAATGGATGTGCAGAAGATCTGAGACAAGGGGAGAAAGGTGGGATTGGAGGCTGCCCATGCAAGATCTTATGAAGGTATGAAAGCCCAGGGTTGAGTTTGCCATGGCTGGGTGATAACCCCCAGCCAGGTATCCTGTGCATCCAGGGGTTGAAGGCACCTGTCTCAGCCAAGCAGCAGAGCTTGTCACAGTGTCAGTCAGTAGCTATGGCAACTCACACAGAGGATTCCCAGAGAGGGATGTGTTGGTAAGCAGCCCAGTGGAGCAAGGACACAAGGAAAACCATGTGTTCCCTTTGGAGAACTGGGATGGGTTTTGGCAGCATCATCATGCAGAGTGCAGGGAAGGTGGTGTTGAAAGTTGAAGTAATTGAGCCTTCTGAAGTGGGTGAAAGCTTCTGGTAGCATAGCAGCACGGGAACAAAGCTCGGAGCATACTGGATCACAGAAATCACAGAATGGTTTGGGTGGGAAGGGGCATTTAAGTTCGATCCAGTTTGATCCCATGCCATGGGCAGGGACACCTTCCACTAGACCAGGTTGCTCCAAGCCTCATCCAACCTCCTTGAACACATCCAGGAACGGGACAGCGACAACTTCCTTTAAGTCCTGGTGTCTCATAGAAATTCTCCCATGGCTCTGTGTAACCCACGAGGCTGAGAGGGTCTGCAGCATTTTGGCTGGTGTGAACTCTGGGGTAACACAGGACACGTTGTTTCAGCTGTTGACAGGCTGTAACATCTCCAGAAAGCCAGCCAGCCTTCAGAGGAGATACAAAGGTCCATTGCTTGATCCTGACACCCTGGCCAAAATCTTTTGTCTTTTTTGTAAGAGTAAATAGTCCTTAAATACCGGGTCATTGGTTGCCTAGCAACAGAATGGGGGAAAATTCCATCCACACCCCCCCTCCCAACCTTCAACAGTCTTTTATGTCACTTAGGGGTTATTTATCTCAGAGTCATTCTTGATAGGACTCATCAATAGGACTCTCTGATGTTGAACTTCCAGGGATGAGGCAGCCCCAGTTGCTCAGGGCAACCTGTGCCAGGGCCATACAAGGAAGAATTTCTTCCCAATATCCCATCTAACCCTGCCCTCCGGCAGTGGGAAGCTGTTCCCCCTTGTTCTGTTCCTCCAGGCCCTTGTCCAAAGTCCTTCTCCATCTCTCTTGGAGCGTCTTTAGGTATAGGATGCCTTAAATATCCCACATGCAATTTAAATTTGCAGCAGTATGTTCCTCCTGTATTTCTGATACCTTATTACACGTAAGAGATTCATAAGGGCAGAATGTGGCATTAGGACCCTCCCACCTGAGGGCCTGTCAAGAGCCATATTTCATCCATGTAATCTCACGCCGAGTCCTTCACTTATGTTTGGCTAAATCATTTTGCATGAATTAGAATTCAAAGAGATCTTGACATATTGGAGAAATAGCTTGAAATAAAGAAGTAGCAGTTTAGGAGATATGAGGTAGGCACCAGCAGCAGTGCTGGTACAGAGGGGAACAGCTGGTGCAGGAGCAATTCTGCAGGGAATCACAAATCACATCAGTAATGTTACTTCATTTTAAAAAAACCCACAATAAATTAACAACAAAAGCACTCAAAAAATAAATACTTTGGGGCAAGTAAGGTGCTGAGATATACGGAGAGGATGTGACATCTTTCCACATTAATCAAGATACAGTTAGATTTTTTTTGTTCAGGTTTTGGTTTTGTACTTCAGCAGTTGTGGACCAGAGAAAGTTCTGACGACACCCATTAGGGAGGCCAGGAGTGCAGCAGACATGATCGCTGCAGGAAGCTGGAAAGTAAGGAATGGTTTTGGAAGAGAGAAATGGATTATTGTCTTTGCCTCTATTAAATGTAACAGTGGGTTAGGATGCTCAAAGCTGTTGTCGTCACAGCCAAGAGGAGCAAAACTTGGATGTCAGAAGTTAAAAATGTATTAAGTGCTTTGCTGGAGAAAATCTGAGGGATATTGTGCATCTCTGGAGATGCCAGGAGGATATCTCCACAGTCCCTCTCTATGAATCTAGGAGAAAAAGTCATTAACACTCATTCTCTGCATTGAATTTTTGTCTGCAGTGACCTTGGTGCTGCTGGCTTTTCTATATGCTCCCCAGGGCACAGGTTGGATTAAGCAATTAGAATTTTAATAAAAGCTGCCTGGGTGTATGCATGGTGATGTTTGATTTCTATTATCTTGATGGCTTCTGCTGATCATCAATCATTCCCCTCTCTCTTCTCTGTCGTGCTCTTGGTCCTTTATCTATGTTGGAGTCCGACTGTTGAAGTCTTACCTCATGTTGGACCTTTGCAACCAAGGTGAAATAATTTTTATCTTGGTTTAGAGACAAGTTTAGGAGAAAAACACTCTGGAAGGAGTGTTTTGTCTAAAGAAAAGGGTTTCAGCAATCCCTTCCTGCCGATATGAAATGAATATTGGTTGGTGAAAGTGAGAAAAAAACCCAACTGCTTATTTGACAAAGAAGGTGCCCGCACGACATGAAAAAAAAGAATAACTGCTAGATATTGAAACTTCAGAACTTTTCCCCCCCCCCCCCACCCACAGCAGAACAAAAAAAACCAAAAAACCAAAATGCCAGGGGAAGGGAAAAAACCTGCTGACCATGTGATGCAAAAGAACAAAATGGCAGACGGCCTTTGTCTCAGGGTAGGAAGAAGAGTCCAGGCAGGAGCTCGGGAAAAGAAAACAGATTGGAACCTGGTGAACCTCTGATGTTGGTCTCCTCATTGCTGTAGACGAAGCTGATGGATCTAGAGTCCTTTCTTTCATTGGTTTAGCTTTTCCCGAGGTCTGGGGCAGGCAGAGTTGCTCAGGTGCCTCCCCGCAGGTTGCTGACTGTCTCCCCACGGATGGTCTGATTTCAGACTAAAAAGAAAGCCAAACAGTTCAAGGAGAAACAACAGAAGCTGCTGAAGGATGGGTACTGCAGTCCAGGGGAAACTTGCCTAAGCTAAGACCAAACTAGCTAAAAGCAACATAACTCATCCGCGACGCCAGTCGAGCACACCGGAGAGTGAGGCTTTGAACAAAGCCTGCGCCAGAGCACCCCCAGCTGCTGCCCCTCCACCAGACCCAGCTTAAAGATACAGGAGCCATTCCTCGGCATAGAGCAGACAATCAGGGAATAGAGTATCATCATAAAATCACCCCAAGACAACCTTTTAGTGGGCTCACAGCCTCCTCACATTCATGGTGACTTGAAATCAAAAGCATCATCGCTTGACAGCAAAGCTTAATGTGGGACAGTTGAACCTGCCCTGCGTGGCTTGTGGTGTTCAAAAAGTGTGTGGATGTGGCACTTGGGGTCATTGGTTAGTGGTGGGCTTGTCAGTGCTGGATTAATGGTTGGACTTGATGATCATAGAAGTCTTCCAATATAAATGATTCTATGAATTAAGAGCCAGCTTCATGTGACTATAGCAGAGAACAGTGGAAATCACCCTAGTATTCAGGTCTGGATCAAGATTTGATCAAACAGACCGGAGTACAGCTAAGAGGGACCCCATTTCACTGCTTTAGCAGAGGAAACACAATGTGACAGCTTCCAAGCAATCATTTCCCCCACCCTCCTTTGAGATGATTTTTCTCTTGGCCCGCTTGTTAGTTTGGGGTTTTTTGCAAGGCAAAATTGAATTATTACTTAATATAAACATTTTATGAACTGCTGCGGGAGGTGAATTATTTATGGGAGGGGAAGGAGTGCTTTTTCTGAGCCTTTCTGCTATGTCAGTTGCAATAAATATCAATCTAAGAGTGTGTTTAAAGCTTGCACGCTCTGCCTGGGAGACAACATCTCTGCCTTTTTCTATCATCTCTTCTCTCAATTAAGTACCTGCTTAATACATTTGTCCCTAGCATGTTTTATTTCTCAATTAAGCTTGGAACAACTCCAAAGGAAGAAGTATTTGCAGATTGCCTCATTTTCAAATGAGACAAATTGTTTACCCAGCAGATACAAATGGCTTGGAGAGGCTCTAAATATTTGCTGTGCGCACAAAAGTGCATTGTAACAACAAATCCTCCTAGTTCTTCACAGAAGACTTACAAAAGTGGTGCTTTTAATATTTATTCCCTAAATTTACTGCCTGGGAGCTTTTTTTTTTTTTTAGGAAAGGGATTGCTATGCACACTTTTGTGTGCTCGGTTTGGCAGGTAGATCTGGGATGGGTGATGCTTGCAGAGAGCATGCAGTGGAAGAATATTTTTATTCAGTCCTATGTTAATAATATCTTTCTTGAGGAGTGGGTTTCCATGATCCAGACATATTTTTAAGTCTATTTACAGCCACATGACGATGGCACCATCCGCTAGACCAGGTGTCTCTGGCCACGTGAGCATCAGTGCAGCACTGTCTCAAAGCAAATGGCCCACTTGCAACCTCCTCTAGATGTTTCAGGCTGGGCCTGGAAGTGCCAAAAGACTCCAGGACATCAGATCCCTGGGTGGTAACATGCCATCAACTTCCCAAACCATGTCAATGGAAGATGGTCCCTGAAATGGAAGTAGGCTCTGAGTCTCTTGAGTGTTTCTGAGGGTTTGTTGCAGCCTGTGCAGCTCTCCAGACTTTGTTTGCTGCATGAAACATTTTTAGATGCCCTGTGCTGGCACAGGCAGCTGTGCACATAGCTTGGGATTTTCTTTCTCATGCATGTGTGAGCAGTGTGTATCCCTGATATTTTTGGTGTGCTCAGCATGATGCTTTTGATGAACACAGTGTGGGCCCTCTGAACATGAGCACTTTTGGTATAAAGACACAATCGATTTGGTCTGAGCTTTGCTTTTAGAGCTTTGCACTCCTTGCAAACACTGCAGGAGCCCTTGAAAACAAACAGTTAATTATAAAAAAACCTTCTTCCAGAACATGCTTCCTCACCATTTTCCATATAAAGCTTTCCTACAGTCCTCTTTACCCTTTTTTATTTCACTGTGACAGCTGTGGAGCGGACAGCTTGGTACCTGCAGAGACCTCTAGTTGCTTCATTCACTTGTATCAGTCCTTGTTTTTAATTAGGAGGAGATTTCACAATAGAGCCATCTGTTCCAGTGCCTTCTGCTGTCTCTTCTCCAGACTCCCCCAAGACAGCTTTGATGGTCCCACTATTTACTGATTTGTTACCATGGGGCTAATCCACTTTTTAAGGAGCTGGAGTCAGTGAGTCCTCCCCATTACAACATTATTGATGCTTAAGTGATCCTGGCGGTTTCCCAAGCTTGGGATGGAAAAATGCAGAGCATTTTCTCATTTCCTGCAATTTATCGAAGTTTTATGCCTCCTTCTGGCAGGGATAGCTTCTAAAGAAAGATGGGTTAGCTGGAAGTTGAATGAGTTGACTATTACACTGTTAAAAGTGATAAAATTTAATGGCCCTTATTCTGCTCCCCATTACAACCACGCAGTCCCAGTGACTTGTGCTGGTGTGTTTTATGGTTTCCTTAAAAGATGCATAGGCATCTTAAGTTTTGTCTCTTCCCAAAGAAGCTTTCTCACCTCCCAGTTCTCCCACACTGTCCCCTGAAACTGTCTGCTCATCCCACTTTAGTTGTAGAGTCACAGAAGGGTTTGGGTTGGAAGGGACCTTAAGGGACGACTCAGTTCCACCCCCTGCCATGGACAGGGACACCTTCCACTGGACCAGGTTGCTCCAAGCCCCAACCAACTTGGCCTTGGACACTTCAGGGATGGGGCAGTGACAGCTTCTTAGGGCAACCTGTGCCAGGGTCTCACCACCCTCAGAGGGAGGAATTTCTTCCTAATATTTAATCTAAATCACCCTTCTTTCAGTTTAAATCCCTTCTGCCTTGTCCTTGACTTTGTGGTGCTTTTAGAACAAGCTTCTTCACAGCACCCAGGGCAATTTCAATGGAATAATCCACATTTCATCTCAAGTAATTCCACATGTTATGCAAACACTGCACCTTATTGTCTACAAACCAATTTAAAACTGGATTTAGCAGCCTTTTTAATAACACAGTATTTAAGGGTAAAGACGGGAGGGGAAATCCAACTCAGTCTTTCTCTTAGCTCAATAATCCTTTATCTTAAGATCTTTGCTCAAGCCTCAGTTCTGTTCTTTCATCTACTTAGTTCACACCCAGATCTGTTACGGTTTTTCCAGTTAAAAAGAATTACAGCCTCTTAGTTTCAACTACAGCAACATTGAATGAGGGCATTGCATATGAAAGCATAAATTGACAAGCAGAATTCAGCCCTCTGTCAAAGCCAGTG
Source organism: Origma solitaria (assembly GCA_013397895.1). NCBI lineage: Eukaryota > Metazoa > Chordata > Aves > Passeriformes > Acanthizidae > Origma > Origma solitaria. The sequence goes on along the minus strand of VZRL01007156.1, from coordinate 1,762,056 downwards.
ACTGGCTTGTTGCTTTTTAATGCTAAAAAATACTTTAGATTCGTTATACATATAAAATGTTTTTAAGAAATAGGACAAGCTCAAATACACATACACACACGCACACAGAGGCATGGCAGAGGCAATCAGACCAAATGTAGGTTAATCTGCATTCATCCACATCTGTATTGCATTATTCAAGGCTGTATTGCTGTCACACTGCCTGTGTTGTGTGTAGCATGTCTTGCTATCCCTGACTTGTGTTGCACGCTTGGGACATGGATGGAAATGTGGAAATGCAAGCTCATCAAGCTGCAAAAATGTTTTCTGTGGAATATTCATCATGTTGGATTTGGTACCCCATAGAAGTCTTTCAAGGGTTATTTGGCAGAGTAATTCTTGCAAAAAATACCTGAACCAATATTTTAATTATTACCTATTTTATATTGTATATATAAAAAATTATGTATTTTATGAGTATTATGCATTCAAAAAATTATTTTACTTGTATTTATCCACATAAGCCATGACTGAAACTAAGCAAGCTGATCTAGTTGAAAATATCCCTGCTCATTTCAAGGAAGGTGGACTTCCAACCCAAACTATTCCATGATTCTATGATTTTAAGTCTCTGCAGAGTGGGAATGCCATTAGAAGATGTGCCTTTAGGATGGATAAAGCATCATGGATTTGAATTCTCTTTCCATTTCCAAGAATAAGATAGTATGCATCCAGAGCATATATAAATACAAGAAGTTTGGATTATATGTCTGTATTTTGCTTTATACACTAAAATGGGATAAAATTGGGTGTCTTTGGAGCCTAAGCATGTGTGTGTGCTTTGCTTTCACAGGAGATACTTTTGGCTTGGAGGCGGTGAGCTGTTGAAGTGTAAGATCACTTAGGTGATACCTGGTTGTTACATCACCCCTGGGTTCAGTGATCCAACAGAAAAAAAGAGGTTATCCTGGTTGCTTGGCCTCTAAGCTGAGCTGCAGGCTTGTCTATCCTGTAGACATCCATTGGCATGAGAGCACTTAGAGCTGTGACCTCACATCAGAATCTCCCTCAGCTCTGCAGGATCACTGAAGATGGAGGTGGGGATAATGCCAGGAGACTGCAGAGTTAGATGATAAATTTACCTGCCATGAGCAGTATGGACAGAAGAAGTAGGTGGTATTCAAAATTCTCTTTGCATTGGACTTTCAGCAACATGTCACTGCTCCAGCCCAGTGCAAGGAAAAGCTTAATAACCACAAGGTCAAGGCTCTGGGGAGACCTTAGAGCTTCTTCTTGTACTTAAAGGGGCTCCAAGAGAGACAGAGATGGACTTTGGACAAGGAGTGATAGGATGAGGGGGAATGGCTTCCCACTGCCAGAAGGCAGGGTTAGGTGGGATATTGGGAAAAAAATCTTGGCTGTGAGGGTGGTGAGGCCCTGGCACAGGTTGCCCAGAGAACCTGGGTTTGCCCCATGCCTGGAAATGCTCAAGGCCAGGTTGAATGGGGCTTGGAGCAACCAGGTCTAGTGGAAGGTATCCCTGCCCGTGGCAGGGGTTTGGAACAAGATGATCTTTGAAGTCCCTTCCAAACCAAACCATTCTGCAGTTCTGTGATATTCTAGATACTAATTTTGCCATGGGACTTGGTTTACTGCTTCTTTACTTAGTGGTCAAGGTCCTTGTTCCTCAATGTCTCCTCCATGAATGTTCATGGGGATCCCCATCTATAAACCTCCCTTTTCCTAGCATTTGCCTTGTTGCCACCTTGGACATGTAAACTTGTTGAAACCAGGTGACTAGTTCTTCTGTGAAAGCCCACTGGAACCGCTTTTATATATTAACTGAAACTCAGACTGTGACTAACTAATTTCTTCATTTTTCATGTATACAGTTAAATTTTAAGAGACCTGCCCAAACAGCATTTATAGGATATTGAGATACAGTCATGCAGTAGCTACTGCAGTGAGGAGCAAATAATATTGCCCAAATCATCAATGGAGTGGCAAAACAATATAGCTGCTATTTAGTTTTCACCATCTTCCTCCTTTGCCCACTTTACTGCTGAATCTATTTCTACTCCGGTGTGAGCAATTACACTGTCATACAGACTAGAAATGAAATTAAAGAGCAATACTAAGAAAGAAGGGAAGTAATGGTTCCCTGCAGGGAGCAGCAAAATACAGCAAGTTGAATTATATTGCTGCAACAGAGGAGCTATCTCTTGTCAACCAGTGATGTCCTGACCTTTCTCCAGGGAGACCCATCCTTCTGTATCTGTGATTTGGATGGATGTTGAAGAAATTCAGACAAAATCTTACTTGTGATCCCCAGCACCACCCATCTCCATCTTTTGTGTCAAGGGCAAACCTTGCAGTTCCTATGCAGTGGACTGCAGTATCACATCTTGGAGAAAAGCCAGGATTTAGGAAACAGGAGCTGGCGATGAGCTCAGGTAGCTTCACACCAGAGCCTCCCAGGAAGTCTGGGCAGGAGGGTTTCCCCAGCAGTCCCTGCCCAGCACTATGAGAGTAAATGGACTTAATGAACTCCCCCCTCAGCAGTGTGAATGGACACTGGCACAGGTGTCCCAGAGAAGCTGTGGCTGTCCCATCCCTGAAAGTCTTCAAGACCAGGCTGGATGGGACTTGGGGCAACCTGGTATGGTGGAAGGGGTCCCTGCCCATGGCAGGGCAATTGAAGTGACATGAGCTTTAAGGTCCCTTCAACCATTCCAGTATTCTATGAATTTGGACCAGAGCTGTTGTCTGCAGTGCCAGACGGTGAGATGCACTTGTCCTTCATCTTGGGCAGTAGCTCTTCAGTTCTTTAACCAGCCATCTTTCCTGTCTTTGCTGAAAGGTGATGTCTTTGGCTTCTCTTCCCATGCTGCTGCTGGATCTCTGTCAAGGACTGATCACACTATGAGTTTGTGAAATACAATTGCTTCATGTGACCTAAAAAACTTGGTTTTCCCGAGTGTTCATTAGCACATCTTGCTGCACCAGATTCTCCTCTTACAACTCACATCATGGATTCACATGTAGCTTTTGCAGTATGAAGCTCTGATTCAGGAAGTCATTTATTGCCTATATTTACACCTACAGAGCAGCTTAAGAGCCACTATGCGTGTGCTGAAGTTTTTTGCTGAACTGAAATAATGCATTTTTAGTTCATCTGCAACTTGTGTCTTCAGACACTTTAAATAAGGTGCTGAAAACAATGCTCTGCCAAGAATCCCACTAGAACCAAAGGCTCATGAGGCCATCAGATGAGGGTTGTCCAGCCTTGGCACAGGCTGCCCAGGACAGCGGTGGAGTCCCCATCCCTGGAGGGATTTAACAGACACATGTTAACAGGCGCTTGGAGACATGGGTTAGTGGTGGGCTTGGCAGTGCAGGGGGAATGGTTGGACTCGATGATCTTAGAGGGCTTTCCCATTCTAAAAGACTCAGTGATTCATGGTGCCCTTTTGCATGGGGATGAGCAGAGGCAGGCAGCTGCGAGTTTCTCTACATCACGTTGGGTATTTGGATGAGTTAATTGCATTCACCATGAATTGCACTAAAAATCTTTGCCCTTGGGAGAATTTCCAACACTGTGCCGTCTTTGCAATTTCTTTCACTTTTCCTAACATGCAGGTTTCTTCTCAAGGTTTTTCATCCTTGGGACCCTAATGGATGAGCCTCCTTAATCCACATGTCCATATTTCTGTGTAGTTGTGTTTGTTGTCCTGCAAAGAGAGTCAGATATATGATGCTCTTTGGCCCAGCAAACTCTCAAAAGAGCCCTTTGGCTCTCCTCATGCTGTTCAGGTTCCTTCAACCCATCCAAATCTGCCTGTGGCAACACTTCTCCCAATCCTACAGCCCTCTGTCTGTAAAGATGCTATTGTGCCAAAGCATCCATGCTGTGAACTGCTTTGTCCAAATGTGTGGCAAATTTTAGTCTCCTGCCCTTTTGGAGGACAAGGGGGTTGAGATGCTGCTCCTAGACCAACCCACTGGAGAACAGACATACAGGCTATTTAAAAGGGATGTTGGCAGAACTTTGACCTGATCCTGACCCATTTCCCAGGGGTGAACATGACATTTACAGATGTCATGCAGATGTTACTTCTGCAAGCAAGCTCAGGCTGTGATCACCCTGGGAGCTTTTCCAGAAGACTGCATGGGCTGACTTCCTTGGTGACACCAATGTCAAGTTCACCATCTGTACGGGTTTGAGCGTGTGTGGAGACAGCATGAAAACTTCTATATGGAATGGCCAACATGTCTCTTCCTTAGCAGGACCCATAAGCTTATAATACAAAGGGAAATTCAGGCTGGTATGAACTGGCAGATCTCCACAGGGTTGTGATTCACACCAAGAGGTCTCAGTATTGTTTGGTTTAACCTCTCTCCAGATCCCCAGATACACCTTTCCCTGGTTTCTGGGATTTCTGCTGTGGATCTCTCAGTGTTATGCTCCCTAGAGTCCATGCTGTTCTTCCCTTTTGTGGGTTTTTAGCTGCCAGGAGGTAGGGATGGCTTTGGGCTCCTGGGCTGTTGTGGATGCTGATGGATATCCTTTATCAGGCTCAGACTATGCTCTCCCAGTGGCTGGGGAGCACAGGGAACTGGGTGCAGGCTGGAAGCTGGAGAGCAGATCTAAGGTGAAGGCAGCAATGGAAAGAAGGAAACTGTCCTGGGGATGCTGGTGTTTACCCTGAGGTCCACAAAGTTGACCTTGTGTGACAAAGCTGCCAAGATGTGCCACTTAGTCTGAGTGTGGGGGTTTATCTCACCCTTTCCCATCATACATGCACGTCTCCACGCTGGCTGGGCTGTTACTCTTAAGAGTTACTCACCCACAGCTGTGTACCTTGCTCAGCTCCTTGGCCCTCCACAGTGTTCACCGTCACCTGCAGTTCTGGTTTTGTGACGTTTTAGTTATGACAGCCTGCACAATAATTCTTCCTCCTTGAACGCCCATGTTCCATGGTCCTCAGGCAACACAATATCCATGATTCCGGGGGCTGCTGACTCAAGCAGCTTTTATAAAAGGATCACAACATAGTTCTGCTCTGCCAAATGACTTGATTTCATCCTTTTCAGTACATTGATCATCTTGCTCATAACCTCCTTCAGCCAGCGCTGTGGTCACCTTCCCGAAGGCTCAGCACTTTTCCTCCTCTTTTGTGCTAGTGCTGTGCTTGATGGGCCCTAACCAGGGATGTTGAGAGATACTGGTCCCTCCCTATCCTGCTCACATTCACTCCATTGCCCATTGTCCAAGTTTCCAATTAATTCATTCATATATTTCACATTGTTTTAGTCTTTGTACACGATTGGCTCACCCAAACTGACTTGCTCTGTGTATGTGTTTATTTATATATATGTGTGTGCATATGTGCATGTCTAAGAGGTTGATTATTAATGTTTGGGGAAAAAATAATCTTGGGCACCAGGAGCCTCTTTATACCATTCACAGTCTCTGTGCAGTCTTACAGAAAATTATTGTGTACAAGATAATAACACAGGCATTAGAGGATAAAGCTGTCATTAAGCATCCATGTAGGACTTGGAGATGGAGCACTGGATGCAGCAGGCAGTGACAGGGGTGTTCTTACACTTGCAGTAGCAAATTTGTGTGTTATCGAGAGCATTGAAAACAAGAGTTGGTTGGAATTGACGTTTTAGCTAAAGGAGGCTGGGGTGGAAGAGGAGATTAAATGGCTGAATCACAGAATAACAGACTGGTTCAGGTTGGAAGGGACCTTAAAGATTATCCACCTCCCTGCTGTTGCCTTTCACTTCCACAAGGTAGCTCCAAGCCCCATCCAACCTGGCCTTGAGCACTTCCAGGCGTGGGGCAGCCACTGCTGCTCTCTGGGCAACCTGTGCCAGAGCCTCAGAACCCTCACAGCCAAGAATTTATTCCCAGTATCCCATCTAACCCTGCCCTCTGGCAGTGGGAAGCCATTCCTCTGTCCTGTCACTCCAAGCCTTTTCCAAAGTTCCTCTCCAGCTCTCTTGGAGCCCCTTTACACACTGGCAGGGGCTCTAAGGTCTCCCTGGAGCCTTCTCCAGGTGAAAACCCCCAGCCTGTCTCACAGAGCAGACGGGCTCCAGCCCTTGGAGCATCTCCATGGCCTCCTCTAAACTCATTCCAACAGCTCCAGTGTCTTGGGGTACAGGGGACATGTTGTGTTTCAGTAAAATGTCAGGCTGTCAGAAGCAGCAAGGAATCACTCTGGCCCAGAATTTTAGGTTTATTTCTGTGGGAGGCAAAAACACTTTGCACTGTTTACTGCTGCATAAGGGACTTCAGCATGGGGCAGCATTCCTTTGTTGCTGGATATGGGTTAGAAGGCAGGTTTGGGCTCATGCAGAGCAGTAACCATTGATCAGGCTTGTCTTTAAAATCAGGTATGTTTGCAGGAGGATGTACCTGTTTATGTTGAGTCCAAATGTATTTCTTTCTGTTCACATTAGAAAAGAAAAGAGTGTTAGGATCAAAACACAAGCTTTCTCTTCATCTGAGCAACCCTTTCTGAGCAGAATTTGCCATGTAGTCCAGGATCTTTGGCCAGTCACAGCCAGGACCAGACTACCAGATGGAAGTTAGAGGAGATTTCTAAGTCATGGAATAACTCCTGCTTTGGCCCATGGGTTTTAGGGAGCAGTTAAAAGCTGAAGACAACTGAATAATCTCAATATCCATCTAAACAGCCATGACTTAATTAAATCTCATTATATACTGAAATTCAGTGTCATCCTTTGGCATTGAGTTCAACCAGCCATTATTATGGATTTTGGGTTTCCCACTATTTCATTTCACCAAACATCTCTTTTCCTGCTTTAAGAACTGGAAAATGTTTAAGAGCAAGTGATACTGTGTTCCAGAAAGGCAAAATAATTTGAAAATCCCAGACATATTTTCTACTTAGTTTGGCTCAAATATATATTTTTTTCGTTGCTGTTTTGTTCAGAGAAATGTTAAAGAGAAATCTGATGTTCTGAAATACTCATTGTGAAGTACTTTGGTGTTTTGTTTCATAAGAGGGTTTATAGTCTTTGGTGATGTCCTGAGTAGATCGAGGAAAAAAAATAGGCTGGGAAAGATTTAAAGAAACTGAAAAGGAAATTGAATTTTCATTTTAGAAATAATTGTTTCAGGCCTAACATTTTGTAAAGTATCCTTTTTTTAGTGAAAAATCTGAATATTTTTCTTTTTTCATTGAGATGTACTTTTCCCGATTAAGCTAGAAATATCCCTCCTATGCAGGACTCCGCCCTGAAGTGCCCCATCTCCTTTTTCTGCATTGTTTGTTATTTTGTACATGTACACCAAGACAAGGGAATTGGCCTGGCCTAGTGCCAGCAGAGCTGCTGTTAGCACTCCACACTGAACACCCTGTGCTGATGCTGAGCAAATGTAGCCTCTCTTTGAAGTCCTTCAAAGAAGGTCGAAGCCTTGAAGTGTTTAAACCTGGCCCTGTCCTGTCCTTCCTTCCTTCCCCCTCTTGGCTTTCCTCTGGTGTCAGTAGATAAAGGCAATCCATGCCTACGTGGGGCTTGACAAGTATCTCCAGAGTTGCATCTCCGCAGCTTGGAGCTCATTTCAACACCAGTGTACCCTGGCTGGGCTGAAGGAGCGTGTTCAGGTCACCTTCATCTGCCACCATCTTCAGCAATCCTCAGTCAAGGGGAAAATGCAATTAAAATAACTGGGGTGGATGAAGCCTCATGCAAGAGCAGTGAGGTGTTCACTGATACATGTGGAGATCAGGCTTGGCTTTAATGGATATAGATCAAGCCACCATGTCCCCAGGCTACTGTCATCTGATAAGATCTGTTGCCTATTCATCTGCAAGGCATCTGCCCTGTCCTTTTCAGCCTTATGTTCTCATCAGCTCTGTAGATGGATAAACTCTCTTTAACCTCACTGGCAATTTTTCCTGTTGAACTTGGCTTGCGAAAGGTCATCTGGTGCTTCATATAATCCTTTTCACTGAGTTTTATTTTGAGTTCCATTTCAGGTCAGCACTGGGTTTCCTGTTGATTCTAATTATTCTTTGTAAGGTTGGGACCAGAGCTAGGCAGAAAATTAGGAGACATGTAATTTGCTGCTATTTCAGTTTAACCCTCCATTTCATGCCAAGAGAGCAGTTCTTAAAATCTTCCTCAGCAAAATGAAGAGCAATGAAAATTGCTTAGATAAAGTATTTCGGAACTGGACTAAACTATGTCTGTTGGCTACATCCAGACTGGAGCTGGTCCATGGCTCATCCTTGCTGCCTGAGCAAACGTTTAAGTGAGCTGTGAGACTGACTTCTTTTAGGATAGGTTCTAGCATATTTATTGAATATTTTGAGAGTTAATTTGGTGTGCAGAATTCTGCAAAGGTCCAGACCTGTTGTTCTGAAAATGGGGAAAATAACATTTTCAGGTCTTGTTTCAGATTGCAGAAGGAATTTGTAATTTTTGGGCACCTTCCCCACAAATTGGCCTTGGAATGTTAAACAATAATGAGAGAAGTCTCAGAATGACAGGATCTTTCTCCAAACTAGCATAAGTTTTAGTGTTACAGGAGCAACCATGTTGGACCTTAGAGTACAGATATTTTTACTATTCCCAGAATAAAAAATAAATACAATTTATTAACTCTTAAAGCTGATAATTTTCCTCTCACTTCTTTGCTGCATATAAGAAGTATTTAAATGTATAACACAACATCTCTGAGTGACATAAATAGCCTGGAGAATCAGGCCAATTCCAGACCATAGAATCACAGAATGGTTTGGGTTGGAAAGAACCTTAAAGACCATCCAATTCCAACCTCCTGCCGTGGGCAGGGACACCTTCCGCTAGACCAAGTTGCTCCAAGCCCTGTCCAACCTTGTCTTGAACACTTCTAGGGATGGGGCATTGCATGGGAAGTACAGTGCGACTGCCTTACGAGGGTGTAGCTGTGCCATGCACCATTTGGACAACATGAGGTCATGGAGACATCAAACAGTATCAGACACACATTTGATTGAGAGTCACCAGACCTGGAAGGGGGATTTAGGTCGCCTTCTTGAGAGATTCCCTTCATCCCCACAACCAATAGAGATGCAGACCCCAAGCAGGGCACCTGCGTCCTCATTCGTAGTTTGCATTAGGAAATTCCCTGTGCCTGACACTCAAACATGGTGATGCAGGTTGCAAGGTCAATGGCACACTCTGGGATGCAATTTTTGCCCATTGTAACTAACGTTTTTCCAAGCAATTTTTGGGTTGGGTTCAGGAGCTGGCATATTCCAAGGGCACTTCCCAACAGGTTGTTTTCCCTTACTCATCTGTAGTGGAGATGGAGAGACTTAGGAATTAGTTCTAATTAACCATGTTGAGTTTCTGGGCACGGATGCAATCAGAAGAGAATAGCCTGTGCCTATTCTGGTAACATTTAAAGTTTATGTGTTGCTTGAATATCATAAATAGACTCTGAGACCAGCCTCTTGCACCAGCTGTAGCTGTAGTAAATGGTGAGAGATTCTCTCCTTCTGCTGTCTCTGCATGTTCTGGATGGCAGATACGGAGAGCTGGACACACTGGGGGTTTCAGTGGTCTAGTGGAAAGTGTCCCTGCCCATTGCAGGGCAGTTGGAACAACATGAGCTTGAAGGTCCCTTTCAACTCAAACCAGTCTGATTCTGTGAACATGGTCACAGCAGGGAGTAGTTGATCCATCCTAGGTGTGGCAGAACTCCATATGAGCGTGGCCCATGCTCTCTGAAGTGACCAGCTGTAGTGTAATAGCTGATGTTAAATCATGTCCATTGCCTGAAAAGGATTTCGAATGTAACCACGGAATCACAGAGTGGTTGGGGTTGTAAAGGACCTTTAAAAGTCATCTTATTCCAATGTCTCTGCCATGGTCAGGGACACCTTCCACTAGACCAGTTTACTTCAAGTCCCATTCAACCTGGTCTTGAATTCTTCCAGGGATGGGCCAGCCACAGCTTCTCTGGGCAACCTGTTATTTCTAGATGTGCACTGAATCCATGTGACATACTGGTATTTAGAATTTCTTTGTCGACATTGTATGGGATTTCTACATCAATAGCCTTCTATCCTCCATTTCCGAAGGTTGTGGCTGAGCTATTCCAGAGCTGGCAGACACTGCATCAGTGCGCATCCACCTAAGAATGGCTTTTGGTCTATATTTTGCCTGCAAAGGCTCATCTTGGGAGACATAAAGTAGTCTAGGGTCAAGTCCAATCACCAAGAGCAGTGGAGCTGAGTACTCACAGAATTGTTCCATCTGCATTAAGACCAGGAAAGCAAGGATGAAGGCGGGCAAGTCTCATTTTTCACTGTCAGATGAGACTGATTGTTGCATTAGCAGCCCAGCTCTGTGGCAGAAATGCATTCCGTGACAGCCCACAGGGAGCACAAGGCTTTTCTGTGCCTCTTCTGCCGAGATCACAGGGGCTTGGGGGAAAAGCCTGTCACTTCCTGCATGTTTATGTTTGCATAATATAGCTGCTAATGAGGTTGCCAGGCACTATGGTAACAAATACAGTCACGCTGCTTCAGAGCTCACTTCTATATAAACTAGCATTTTATGAGCAGCAAAATTTGTCTGGTTTGTGTTCCACCTTTAAAATCCAGTCCCTGTATCCACAGTACAGCAGCCTCCACCCTTTGTCTCTGGTTCTGTAGATGCAACCTGTGTTTGGTTTTGCTGAGTGACCTGGTGATATGTGGGGGCTGGTTTTTCAGCTGTCCTGCAAATCAGTGAGAAATACGAATTTTACTTATTTTCCTTGGCTGCAAAGCACTCTTTGGATGTTCCCCATGTGCCCATTCACTGATTTTGAGGAAAGGTGTTGTGATTTTCATCTTTGAGATTTCTACTTCTGCCTGAAGTACAATAGAAAATACCTAATGGGTTCTGAAGTTGCTGGGAAAGAAATCTGAGACAGATAGATAGATATGGGCAGAGAGAATTAGTCCACCATTTTATTTATTTATTTACATATATTAAAAATATATAGTCTACCTTGGAACAAAATTGGATCCGTGGAAGAAATCTCTTATCTTCTGAAGAGTTTAGGATGAACTTTGAGTTTCCCGTTCTGTCTTGGTTTGAGGTAATTTAAAGGAGAACACTCTGGAATGAGTTGTCTCCCTTTATAGTGAAAGGAACAAGAGAGAGATGTCTTTACAAACAAACCCTGAGGCCTGCTGGTAGATAAGGCCAGATACTGATAGGTGAAAGAAGCAATGGGAGGAACCATAAATTCCATAGGAATTCTATTAATTGACACAGACTGTTACTCACCCAAGGACATGTTAAATCCCTGGACTGAGAGAAAAAGAGCAGAGACGCAAAGAAAACAAAAGGTGGGAGGGGATGTACATTAGAAGGAGGTCTGTATTAGGCAATTCTGGAAGTCTGTACCTCTCAAGTACCTCAGCCAGTGGGGTAAGAGAGAGAGAAATGCGGCCGGGAAATTAGGATAAAAAGAGGCTGCGTCCTCTAACAATTTGAGAGACCCCATGGGAAGTGCCCATGACCTCTCACTTTATTCATGAATAAAGTTACAGGACTATTCTGTCTCCTTTTTGGACATAAACCTCTGGTGTTTGTGGATTAATTTTCCTGACAATAGGTTCAAACAATCCCTTTCCTCCAATAAGTAAAGTGTGTGAGCAGATAACTGCAAAAATAACAATTTACTAACAAGAAGAACAGAAACAGGTAAAAATAACAGTAAATAACTGCTAGATACAACATTACTAAATCTCAGGGTGTCCCCAAGAACAAAAAGAGACCCAAAACTGCCAGGGACACACACAAACACACACCCATACCCACACACCCGCGAAGATGGCACTCCACAGCCGAGTGAGCAGTGAGCGTGTGGTTTGAAGGACAAAGGGAAGGGTTGTGTCAGTCTTCCCCCCACACCCCTGCTCTGTCTCCCTGACAACTAGAGCTCCAACTGGTATTCTCTGGATCAAGGGGGTAAAACTCGTGGAAGGGCTTTGCCTTCCTTTGCAGCAAGACACAACAGGGGAGGCAAGGCAAGGTGGCTGGGCTGGGACAACTCATGTCCATCTGTCCTCAGTCAGGACACCAGATGACCTTTTGCAGCCCAGCATCCCTGCCTAAGCATCCTCTGATGATGTGCACATGTCCATACTTAAGCTTTCCTGATCCTCTGGACTCAGTCCAGCTGCTTATCTTCATGAGTGAAAGCTGAATATCGCCATTCCCATTTGTCAAATTCGGCTGAAGCTGATTAAGATACTTCAAAAGTATTACGGTAAGGGATTGACTGGCGACCCTCTTACGCGGAGTTCATTTCCCTGGTGTTTAGGGAATTTTCCTCCCATTTGTTGTCATAGAGATGGTGAATGAATGTTGATTTAAAAGGCTAAAGATGTAGCCAGGGCCTTGGCATACCATGGAATGGTTCTGGGGGAGGGGGAGAAGTGATGTGGTGTTTGGCAGTTTCTTAGCTGGAGGTGGTTCAGTCTTTTCCCAGCTTGGAGGGCGGATGGCTTGGAGGGCAGATGGTGGTGGGTTTTGATGCTGGACTTCTGCCCAGGGGACTTCCGGCTACTGCTGAGCCTTCCTTGCCATTTCTCTTTGCCGCTGGTGGGCCACTGCTCACAGGAGCAGCCATTGGACTGGGACTTTTCGACACATGCCCTTTCTGGGAGAGAAACCCTCACCATCTGCAGGGTCCCTAAGGGGAAACATGTGCCCCCACCTTCTCCCTCTGTCCAGAGGGAGCACCTGCCGGCAGCTTACTGGAGCCTCGGCTGCTGCCTTGACACCAGGACACCCTCAGGACACGTGAGAGCCAGGGGAAAACCAAAATAGCCCCCAGCCTCCACCTTCTCTCTCTCCCTGAGACTGCCATTGATTTAGGGGGGACTAAGAGATTTACTAGAAGATGCTTGTTAAAACAAGATATATAGCTTTCGTTTTAGGGACTAGGAGGTAGGTAATTAGTTACTAGGGGCTGCTTGCTAAAACAATGCATATAGCTTGCTCAATATTTTTGTGCTTGCCAAGCAAAGAGGGAGGATATAAAGAATATGCCAAACTATTGATAAAGAGGAGGAACTGTGACCAGATATTTTACTTCTGGATCCTGAAACCAGCCCAAGCCAGCTTTAAAGTTTGGACCCAGGGAGTATGTGCAGGGGAAGCAGGGTGAAGAGTTCAACCCGAGGAAGACTTCTTTACTTCATCTTAAGACCCCTCTTCACAACCACCAGGCGGCACTGCGCAGGCGCAAGCATATTTAAATGAACTTTGGACTCAGGGTAATATGAAGCAGGAATAGATAATGAATATGTATAGGGGCATTGTGTAACTTTATGCGTATGTAACTTGTAACCCAGTATAAACTGGACAGAGTATGACTGGGGTGTGCATGCTTTGGAGGAAACTGTTGCCCCTGTGCGTCCCAGCGCTGGAATAAACATACCTACTTTACAACTTTCCTTTAGTTGTAGGGTTAATCTGGGCCTCACCATTACCCCCTGGGCAGGCTCAGAGCTTCCATCAGTCACCCTCTGAAGTCGCCTGAGCCAACAGCGCCCCTGCAGCTGTGGGGGAGCCCCTGCAGCCCTTCTGCCTTGCCAGGAGCCAACAGCACCCCTGCAGCTGTGGGGGAGTCACTGCAGCTGTGGGGGAGTCACTGCAGCCCCTCTGCCTCGCCAGGAGCCAACCGCGCCCCTGCCCCCCAACTACACCAAAGGGGAAATTGCTTGATGGGCTTTCGGGCAAAAGGCTGTTACTGGGTTTTTTCTATTTTTGTTATAGCTGTTGTTGTTATTGCTGTTGTTGTTGTTTGTCTGCCTTGTTCTGTATGTGTATATATATATATTCTAGTAAAGAACTGTTATTCCTTTCCCCATATCTTTGCCTGCAAGCCCTGTAATTTCAAAGTTATAATAGTAAGGAGGGAGGAAGGTAATATTTTCCATTCCAGGGAGGTTCCTACCTTCCTTGGCAGACACCTGTCTTTTAAACCAGGACACCTAGTAATCCAGGCTGAAAATGAGTATTACAACCCAAAAGTGGTTAAGTGGAACAGGCCGGAGGGGCAGGGTCTGCAACTTAAGAGGTCCCAATGCCTCAGAAGTTCTTAAATTTAAATAAGAGTTTGGAGCAGTCTGGTCTATTGGAAGGTGTCTCTGCCCATGGAAAGAGGTTGGAATGAGATGAGCTTTAAGGTCCTGGCCAACTCAAACCATTCTGCAATTCTGTGATTTCCAAGAAAAAATTCATTCCTTTGCAGAGGGCTTGTATCAGCACTGTTAGGATAGATCCTGGCTTTCCTTGGAGTTTTAAGGATCTGAACACTTCTTTGGTCTATGTCTGAGCACAACCGCCATAAGGTAGCAATGTATTTAGGGTTTCTCCTTCCCCATTCTCAGGTGAATAGTGATTTTTAGAGAGAAATTGAAATGGTTTGCCTCAAATCTGGAAGGTACTTGATGTTTTATTGGGAAGAACTCCAAGAAGCAAGAGAAAGGAGGCTGTGGATGGGAACCGGAATGTATCCAGGAGACACTGATCCACACTTTCAACTGTGTTTGGGGCTTTTTCCTCCGAAGTTGCACCTCTATCCAAAAGAAATGAAAAATGGTGTTATTTTTCCCCTGTATTTCAGGAATCCACCATCGGTTAATAAAAGGAGGCCATAGTTCACAATATACCTGATTAACTGCATTTCCTGCTCTGCTTGAGTTTACTTCTAAGACAGTTTTATGTTAATTAGTTATATGTTAGTCTTAATTATTTATCTGTTAGTATGGAGTTAACAAAACTATTCTGCCTAGTTTGGTGCAACATAGGTGGAATTATACAATTCTCTGCTTACAGGTGTGGCCAAGGCATGTCCAGGACTGGCTGATTTTAATAGACCACATTTCATTTGAATTTCTCATAATTTGCCAGTACGTTTTGGATGAGGTAAAAAGTGAGCTGTTGGGAGCCAGTTTCTATGTAAACCTGACTAGATGGAGGCAAAATCCTTTCCACATAGACTTTGTTGACCAATGCAGGATTTCATTCCCATGTTATCATTGTTTTCCTGTTGGTTTAATTCCTGAACCCTTTTCCTTTTTCATCTTCAGAAATGAGTTCAGACCCTGGATAGACATCAAGCCCGTGAAAGCGATAAAAGCAAGGCCCCAGTACAAGCCCCCAGAGGAGAAAATGATCCATGAAACCAGTTACAGCGCTCAGTTCAAGGGAGAAACCAGTAAGCCTTCTCCAGCTGATAACAAATACCTGGAACGCAGAAGGATACGCACTCTCTACAGCGAACCCTACAGAGAACCTGTAAAGGTGAGAAATATGGCAGAAGGGACCCAGGGCCATCAATGCTCCTGGTGGGACTTGTCCAACACAGTAAGGCTGGGCTGAGCACTGCCTGCTGTCACTCCTCTTATGTGGCATCCTCATTCCAACCATCAGGATCCACTTTGGAGATGGTGGTGAATAAAAGACTAAACATGTCCTGGCCATGTGTGCTGCCAGCCCAGAAGGCCAGCAGGGTAGTGAGTTGATCCCACAGCATGGGCAGGGAGATCAGGGAGGGGATTCTGCCCCTCTGTTCTGTTCTGCTCCTCTGCTCCGTGAGACCCCACCTGCAGTGGTGCCTCCAGCTCGGGGGTCCTTAGCGTGGGAGGGACATGGATCTCTTGGAGAGAGTCCAGAGAAGGCCGTGGAGATGCTCCAAGAGATAGAGCACTTCTGTTATGGAGACAGGCTGGGATAGCTGGGGGTGTTTAGACTGGAGAAGAGAAAGCTCCAGGGGGATTTCAGAGCCCCTGAGCAGTGCCTAAAGGGGCTCCAAGAGAGCTGGAGAGGAACTTTGGACACAGGCCTGGAGGGACAGGACAAAGGAGAGTGGCTTCCCATGGCCAGAGGGCAGCGTTAGAAGGGATATTGGGAATAAATTCTTGGCTGTGAGGGTGGCAGGGCCATGGCACAGACTGCCCAGAGAAACTGTGGCTGGCCCATCTCTGGAAGTGTCCAAGGCCAGGTTTGAGGGAGCTTGGAGCAACCAGGTCTAGTGGAAGGTGTCCCTGTCCATGGCAGGAGGTGGGAATGAGATGGTCTTTAAGTACTCTTCCAACCCAAACTATTCTGTAGTTCTGTGGGCTCTAGAAGAGCTTGAGGCACTTTGGAGACAATAGTGCCCTAGGTCAAATTGTAAAGAAGAGAGGGTAGGGCCCAGATAAAGAGGTTTTTCTGCTGTCATTTCCTATGTGACTATCCAGGAATCTTTTTCTTTCTCCCTCCAAAACTATAGGAGCCCCACATTACATTTTATGCCAGGAACAACATGGCAAGAGCCAGATCTTCATCTGCCGTTTAATCAGAACATTCCACAGGTTTTGACAGTACGCACTTCTCGCTTTGATCAGATCACAAACATGTTGAGTAGGGCCTGGGCTGAAATGTCTTCCAGCCTTGTTTTCTAGGAGCAGTAGAGGATCTGCGTGTAAAAGGAGTCAGTCTGTGAAGTTTTAAACCCAGGACCATAAGTCGTTCCCGAGTTGATGAGTGCTTAGATCTGTGAGGTCTGAGAGGGATGGCAGGGCAAGCATGTAGGAGCTGAAGGCTTCTATTCACCCTTAATTTTGGTAGCTGTACTTCCTATTTTGGCGGTGTAGAAACAAGACACTATTGTGGAATTTTCTCATGTGCCAATCTGCACATGCACCTCAGGTATCCCAAAGTAATTTTCCTCCATTTTGGGAATCTGTTAAGGTCAAACAAGCAGAGGAGTTCTCTCCTGCAAGAAAGTTGCAGACTTCTAGCAGCCTCTTTGTCCTGAGCATCATTTGTCTGATTCCAGTTCAAAGAGAGACAATCCTCTATGGGTTGGCAAACCATTGAAGTCAGAGAAAGATGCAGAAATTGATAAAATGACTGATAAATATTCCCTCTCCTATTCACCCTGCTGTATCCTGATGTGGATGCAATGGGCTCTGCTGGCTCCAGGGGCGCTGTGACTTTAGGGCATCCTAAAAGGAGCCGGCCATTTGCTACTCAGCGTAACTCCACCTGCTCCCCTGCTTTTGTGGCAGGGCAGAGCTGAGCAGATAAGTAACCTTTGTGCTGTTTCAGATCTAAATCCTGTTTTCCACCTGTCCTTGTGTCTCTCCTTTTCTCTCTCTCTCTCTCTCTCTCTGTCCCCATCTCTGTGTTGTCGTTTTGCCTGTCGCCCTCCATGCAGGTGGAAAAGCCAAGCATAAAGCCTTCCAAACCAAAAAAGACCACAACAAGCCATAAACCCCTGAAAAAGGCCAAAGACAAGCAGATTGCATCTGGCCGGGCTGCCAAGAAAAAGAGCGCCGAGACCTCCAACACTGCAAAACCAGAGGATAAGGAGAAAAGTAAAGAGATGAACAATAAACTGGCTGAGGCAAAAGAGTAAATGTCACTGCATTTTTCTTTCTCATTTTTTTTCCTTTTCTTCCTTTCTTCCTTCCTTTTATTTTTCTCTTTGATTAAATAAAGGCCACAAAATTAATTAGAGGCTTCTAATCTGCTTTTTGTTCTGATTGTGTTAGAAGTTTTTCTGTTTTATTTCCAAGGAGGATTAGGAAATCCTTGTTTCTGAGGTCAGGTTGTTCTGCTTTGCCTGCACAACACGGCTCTGCACAGAGTGAGGCATGTGGGAATGCACAAGCAGGGTCCTAAGAGATGAAGGTGATGGACAGTGATTACATCCAACAGCTTGTCCCTTTCCTCAGGCTTGGTTCTTCAGTGCTTTGTCAGCATGGAAGTGCCAGTTGAGCCATGGAGGGGCTGTGCTCTCATCCCATGAGGCCCTTTTGAGTTGGTCATTGTTGTGTCATCTCCCACTGGTGTCAGCAGGTAAAGGGTTTTGAAGGCAGAGAGGATCAAGTTCATTCATGGTGCCGTGGATCTGCTGTAAATCCACCAGCATCAGTGGTGTGGCCAAGAGCAATTTCCCCTGGTGACACTGATGGAAATTCTGCTCCAAGAAGCAGCAGGAAAGGAGATCCCATGGAAATTAAAGACCAAATCCTCCAAGGCAGTAGCTGGGAGTAGGCCCAGCTCCATCAAGGCAACTTCACTCGTAAACACCACTTGAAGTCCTTGATTTTAAAAAAAAAAAGAGTGAGGGAAGGTGCAGTGAACAGTGAAGACTATCCAAACATGTGGCAGGTTAGACTAGGTTATCAGCAGGTTGTTCTTCCCTATTGTTTCCCCTAGGTTATGGATCTTTTTAATTATTCCTGTTTTGTTTTGAATCTTGATCTGATTTCTTCACTTCTGGGGTGCCAATAGACAGAGATAGGTTTCAGAAAGTGTTTTAGTTTGCAGGCATGACCTTCCAAGGGGGTAGAAAGAAATGTGTCACCAAGGTTGGCTAGAGCTGTCAGCCCCCATTGTGTTGATTCTTCCAGCTGTTTACGTTCATGTTGGCTCATGAGCATCCCAAGAGGGCCCTTAAAAAAGTTGCTGGGATCCCTAGACTCCCTCCAGACAAGATCTCAGGGTTTTAATCCTATTTACTGTGCTCTTACTCTAGGAAACCCCCACAACCAGTTTGGAAGCCCTAAACACAGCAGGACCATTTGTCAGCAAGGATGAACTGGCCCAACAGGCTGCCATTGCATGCCACAGAATCTGGGTCATTGGATCAGTGGGAGAGTTGTGGTCCCAATCCGAATTTATGTGCCTAACTTCTGGATTGGGTCCTAAATACATAAGGATTAATCTTGAGCCCACCAAACTGAGCTTTTGAACTCTCCTATAGCAGAGAGGCTGCAAGATGCAGGGTTCTTGTTACTTATTTTTGCAGCTCCAAAACTCCTCTCCTAATGTGAAGTCCAGCTTGAAACTTCCAGAGGACAATTGGGAAGCACAAAGACAGAGATGGGTAGTAGAGTACGGAGGTGGTGTGTTGCTGTAGAGGTAGTGGAATGAGGAAAGTCTTACTGCTAGGGGTATTTTAGAGATGTGAAACTATCCAGCAGAAAAATGGATGTGCTGGGAGGGTGGGGAGTCCCGTTTTTGGGGTTTCATCCCATTAGAATTGGGTATTTTGGAAACATAAATGAGTGGTGGGCTACAAGGTTGCGTGAAAGTTTCCGAAGAGGAGGAAAGCTCTGTGATATACAGATAGTGACATTTGCTGGCCTTAGTAATGAATAAATGCCAAGTTCAGTGTATCATGTGATGTGTCCTGTTTGCCTTGCGCTAACAGCCTAAACCTTTGAGTATCAGTAAGTGTAGTGTTCTGAATTCAGTGATGTAATTCCAAGCTTAGCTGTGTTAGAACTGTGTGCTATGAGCTAGTCAGGTTGTGTATGTGGAAAATATATATTCATATATAGAAATATATATATATATTTAAACCTCCACTGTTTAGGAGGAAACCAGGGGAAATCCTCCAGGAAGTAAAACTGTGGAAATATTTGTGAATGTAGTGCTTTTTTTTTTTTTTTTTTTAATGTGCATGCCTCATGGAGATGCTGACCTGCCCATATTGATCATTGCTTTTCTGAGTGCTCAGAAGCCCCTGCAGAACTGCTCAGCTCTGTCTCCAGAGCAGCTCGGCAAAAGGCTGGTGTTGAGCTGGCAGAGAGGCATGCTGCTCACAGCTCTTTTTACCCATCACATGAGGGACAACTGTCCAGAGAAGATGAGCTCCCAAGACTCGGTTTGATTCCTTGGCTTTTGAGATGCTTCATGCATCAGCTGTGAAGATGGTATGTCACAGCAGGCAGAACACATCAGGAGGGCACTAGACAGTTCAAATACTCAGAAGTGAAAGCTCAACACACCAATCTTACATAAGGACAGACACATGCAACACAATTCTCCCTATTTTTTTTCAGTCCTAAGTTTCACATTTAAGGGCACACCACACTTGCCACCGTTTCACCTGGAATTCAATGGGAATTTAGCCCTTGACTTCAAGGTGAATTAAATTTTGCTCAAGGAACATCACTGAGAAGCTCAGACCACCTAATCCAAGCATCTCCATGGCTCTGGATGAACTGCTGATCATCTAACAGCTTTGGGATGATTTCTTCTCAGTGAAGAACATCCATCACAGTGTTTGAAACATACACAGTGGTGAGAATGGTCAGAGTGGTCAGAATATGGCTTTATGTTTCCATAATACGTGAAATTTTTTGGTGGCAGGAGACTTGGAAATAGAAGATCTTTAAAGTCCCTTCCAACTCAAGCCATTCCATGAGCTCACTACAAAGCTAGGTATGAAGTGTTAGCCAGTGGTTTTAATTCCCACTCTAGTGAAGGAACTTTCCAAGGGCCATTGAGCTGCCTATTTTTGACACCTCTCTTTGGGTGGGATGAATGGTCCTTGGAAGGTTTTCTTTGCAAAAAGAGCCTGAGACAGTGGTAGGGCCTGGATACCTCCCTTTCAGACATCAGCAACATAGGGATAGAAATCCTGGCTTGTGCTCCATGTGCGGCAGATCCTCAGCATGCATCCAAGCACACCCACGTATCCAAGCACACAGGCTGGCACTGCATTGAATGCCAGGAACTGCAGCAGAAGCAAGCCTCAGAGCGAAATCCTGCATTGCTCTACCTTCCACAGATTCTATGTCCATCCAACCCACTCAGGTTTATCAGAAAGGAGACCAAATCTCTGCTGTTTCAAGTTCACTTTGGGCTCTGAGCTTGTCAATCCCACTGGGAAACAGTGCTGTGCTGTTCTGCGTTTCCAGCTACCACAATGCTGATTCTGTTCCACTGCTGATTTGTAATGTTTTGCTTTCCTTGTAAAAAGAAAAAGAAATGTTTTGCTTTTCATCCTGTGAGAGTTCCTGTGCTGTCTATTGCTTGCTTTTGCATTTTCACTGTATTGTACTGTTACTCCTTTCTGCAAAATGGTGCTAATTGCTGACTGAGCTCCTGTTTTCTGACTGACTGCTTTGCACACCAATCACCTGCTTCTTCATTTGCAGCGCACCTGGTGCCGAAACCTGGCGCCCATGAATTCCACAAACTCTCGCCTCTTGAAGGCAGATAGGAAGTGTCTAATTAATATTTTGTGGCCTGGGTTTGGTTGCATATCACAAATTGTCTCTTGTAAACATGTTAAGCACACCTCCTTGTGGTGCTTTTTCGTTGTTGATACTCTGATGAAAGTCACACACACACACACACACACACACAGAGACACACACAAATTAATGTACAGCCAATTGATTGTGACGTGCTTGTGATCTTTGCTTGCTCAAAGGGTTCTTTTTCCAATGATAAATAAATGCTAAAGACGAATACCACCTCCTTGATCTTGTTTTCTCAATCAGAAGCACAGATGAGTGAAGGAAATGCCCATCCAGCTGAAATGAGACTTGTGTTGCTTAGAGTTGCCACTTCCATGGCTGCTGTAGGGATGGCTGGGCTGGCACAATCTAACTCCCTTTAGGTGTCTGCTAACCACAGGCCAGTATGGCATGAGCACTAAGCGTTTGCAAATGCAAAGATGGACTGTGAAGTCACGTGGACGGAGCAAGTTTTCTTTTATTTTCAATATAAAATATTTTGAGTAGAGGGTCCGTGTAGTGGGAGCCCTGCTGTGCCTTGCTCATGTCCACCTTGTACTGGCTCAGGGAGCAGAGACTGAACCCCACTGAGAGCTGGAGGAAGGATAGGTGATGAGTATTTTCCAGCGTTAATTACACTTTTTTCAACTGCCTACAGCTTTTGTTTTCTCCCTAAACCAAATCTGACCAACCTGTTCTACAGGAAGGTGTTCTTGCCCGTGGCAGGGTGTTGGAACTAATTGAGCTCTAAGGTCCCTTCCAGCCCAAACCTTTCTATTATTCTGTGAAAAACAATTGAAAGGCCAGTGAGAGGAGTCAAGGGGCTATAAATCCTCTTTGAAAGGAGGTGGCAAGTTCTTGGCTTGAGCACTTTCAGTGCGCTGCAAGCCCAGCCACTGTTGAACAAGTGCTTGGCAGAGTCTGTAGAAGTGTAAAGCAATGATTTGATATTAATGAAAGCATTGGCTATCTGGAAAAAATGATGCTTGAGAGGAAAGCAGGACTGAGGGCACAATTTTATTTTAAATTGTGAACCCTAATCTTAACTTAATCTCTTTTTTCTTTTAATTAGCCTGCAAATCCAATTTTTAATTATGTTTTCTCCTTTAATAGATAACCCTACCAACCTGAAGAAAATTACTGTATTTTTGAGCAACCTGGTCTAGTGAAAGGTGTCTCTGCCCATGGTAGGGGGTTTGGAACTAGATGGGCTTTAAGGTCCCTTCCAATCCAAGCCATTCCATAATTCTATGATTTTGAAGTCTCTCCTGCACCATAACTCTGTTGATGTCCATGGACCACCAAACCTTTTCTGCCTTCCTGTTGCTAAGGTGCTATTTCTCATCCCTGCCTGGTTTACAGATCAGTTTCTGAATTTATTCCACCTGTGACCACATGCTAATAACAGTGCTGCTTTCGGATGTCCACTGTATGACCCTGCCTTCACTCTCCCTTCCCCACCAGCTTCATCCATTCATCAGTCACACCTACCTATGATCTTTGGGGTGTTTCACCTGGGCTGTACGTCGCAGGATTTATCATTTCACTCTCTACAGCTGGTATTTGAGAAAATGCTCATTTCTACAAGATTGGTTGTTATTGGGGCTTATCTGTGACAATCCATGATGGGCAACAAAGTGCTTCTCCCACGACACAAGGGTATGGGGTCTTTTCCATGCTGCGGTCTGGATAAGTTATCCATCTCCTCCCCTGGAGCTGCCCAGGGTGAGAGCTGGAAAACATGCCTTTGCTGCCCCGTTGTTCTCTGAACTCACTCAGTCTTGCAAAGCCCAAACACAGAAAGGGGCAGGATGTATTTCAAGGGGACAGTAGGGCAGTATTGGGCTGATGGAATGCCTGGACTCCCTGGTCTTATAACCATCATTGTCTGAGCCCACTGCTGCTGACTGACTCCTTAATCTTCACCAAGTCGTTAGTGACTGACACTGCCCACCTCTTTCTGTACTGGAGGGCTTCACTGAAAATTCAGTGCTTTGTCTTACAAGAGCATTTAGTGTGGAGGTGTGGAGGCACTGGCTGGAGGAGAAATAGTCTTAATTGTCTGTGTTGGTGTCTGGGTGAAGGGTCAAGGAGGGAAGACAATAAGCTGAATTTTTAGAGCTGAGTCTGCTTCTCAAATACTTAATAACAGAGCATCTTAGAGGTCTTTTCCAACCTAAATAATTCTGTGATCTGAGAGTGGCTTTGCAGAGATGTCGCTGACTGCCGTAAGCAGCCTCATGAGGAGTCGCTTTCATGCTTCCAATTTTAATGAGCTGCTTTTAAATAAATTGTGTCCCCACATCTGGGATCCTTGTGCATGGGTGCATAAAGAAGTTCCTCCTTGATGCTCTCCATCCTTCCACTCCAGCTTGGGCACAGAACTGAGGTTTATCAGTTTTGACACTTCCAAATCTCTGAGATCCCTTTGAAAACCTGTTATCATTATTACTTCCCTGACTGGTAAAAGGATGTTTCATGAGCTGACATGTCAGCCCTTATACAAATGCAGCCTTTTGTGTCATGATATTCTTTGATTTAGGTTTTATTTAGAGATGTGCCAGTGCAGGAGAGAAAGGGACTTTTAAAAAAGATGCTTCTGTCATAGCTTGCACCTCCCAACATCCAAGGAATAACAACCATCCCCAACAGTGACATCAGATCAAGACGAGGAGCCATACAGGAAGAAGAAATTCCCTAGTATAAACATGATGATATGGATGTGCTCAGCTCTAAGAACAGTATCTTTTCCACATTTGGAAAATATTGCGATGTTCAGACATGGGCTTCAGCTCTGCCTTGTTCCAGCAGTGTCATGGTAAGTTTGATCCAGTTCGGGAATTGGCATCTCACTTCCATTTGCCCTTTTTCACCTGAACTTTCTGGGTTGGGAGCAATTCTGCTAATGCCACTGGGTCTACTTCCAAGCTCAGGGGTGTGTGATGAGGGGTAACACAGCTCTGAGTACTTCAGGACTGGTGGTCTGTCATGAACTCTGAATTGCTTGTAAACACTATTAATTTCTGTTGCAGGGTGCCTCGGGAGCAACTCTCTAATCCTGACTGACATGTGGAGGACGTGTGAGGCAAGGATAAAAGAAAATCCTGCTAGTGGATTGAAGGCATCTTGATGCTTGCTAAAATGCCAGCTTTTCCTTCAGGTAGTTTACTCAGTGGAAGCCAATGGCAAGGACCAACCACCACAAAAATGATGGATGGGAGTAGCAGCAGATCTTAGTGATATGTGAGAGCACTGAGGAATAACTGTGCCTTCAATGTGTTCAGTGGTGTGAGAGATGGGAAGGGGAAAGCATTTCTGAACCCTCCTTGCTGTGCTCTGCCCACCCCAAACTAGCCTGTGGCATGCAACAACCCCACGCACCCAAAAAGGCTTCCCATATCTTCTTGGAGACACTGGTGTGTCCTGGCTAGCTCTGAGAGAGGTCTGGAGAGCAAAAGGTTGAGGAGCAGCCTGCAAGGCACATGGTGGAGGGGATCTCACCACACAGTGAGTGTCAGATGGGTCTGTTCCCATTAGTTAAACAGCACCCAGGAGCACTTAATAGTTCTAGTACCAGATGGTCAAGGTAGGAAAATCCTGAGAGTAGTCCCTGGCCATTGCACTGATCTGCTCCTTGGCCTGGTTCAGGATTTAGTACCCAACTGAAGACACCTTCAGCTGTGGCCACTTTGTTCGGACCCAAGAGATTTGCCCCAAGAAGCTGTGGCTGCCCCATCCCTGGAAGTGTTCAAGGCAAGGTTGGACTGGGGCTGGAGCAACCTGGTCTAGTGGAAGGTGTCCCTGTCCATGGCAGGGGGGTTGGAACAAGAGGATCTTGAGATCCTTCCCGGCCAAAAAATTCTGTGATCCTGTGATTTATCAGCAGGGACACAACCCCCCAAGGTACCTTGAATTTAATGAAACAGATAGGGCTTTGGAGCTGCAGGACAGTGGATGTCCGTGTCCCCCTTGCCCCTGCTCTCTCTCCTCTCCCCAAGGTTCGTTGCTGATCAGAGATCTCTGTCCCTGTTGGCTCCTCCCCTCTTAGTCTGCAATGCCCTCACCTCTCCATCTGACCCCATTTGCCCACCACACCATCAGTCCTTCTTGCCTTCAAAATCATTTTCCCTCTATCCTCTCTGCCAGCTTTTCTGTGTTTGTCTCACAGATGCTTCTCCAATCCTTTGCTTTTTCCCACCTCTCCCCCTTCAGCACCTTTCCCCTCCACATCATACTAAATACCCAGCTCCACCAAGCACCTTCTCCTTCCCATCTTCCCCCAGTTACTGTCTCGTGTCCTGTCTCTTGGACTGTAAGCCTTTTTCTTTGCCTGTACTGTGTGATATCACTCACTACTTGGAATAAATGATACCTCACCTACCATCTGCCTCTTCTTTCTCTCTCCTTTCTTGGTGTGACTTCACTAGATGTGTCTACAAGAGCACTGTGTGTCTGTCTTTGTGGCCAGTCAAGCAGTCAGTCTTGCTTCCGAAGCTCTATCTGTCTTTTGGGATGACACGGCTTATGCTCTTGTCCTCTGGTACCTTTGTTTCTTTTTTTTTTGCAGCCACAGGGACAAGCTTTGTTGTCAGTGTAGGAGCCTGGCACATTCAAAGTTGCAGGACCTTCTGTCCCTTGCCATTCTGGTGCACCTGATAAGAGGCTGGCCTTTCTCCAGCTTCTCGCAGAGATGTCCTGTGCTGCCAGGTGGCTCAACAAATGCAGCAGCTGAGGAGAATGAAGGAGAAATCTTGTAGCCCAGAGCAGAAGCAGCTGATGGTAAAGGAGCGACATTCCCCTGAAACAGGAAACAGTGGGCAGAAATGTGTCAATGGAAATCCAAGCAGAGGCATCTCTCAGGGGAAGCAGCAAAAGCTGGCTTAACATGTTTCAGAGATGAATGCCCAGGGGGCTTCTTGTGGCTCAGAAGGTGCCCCGTGCTTCCCTCAACCCAGGCAAGGACTATACCTGCCCGTTGACCCTTCTACCTGTGAGTACAGCAAGGACTCAGTTGTGACTCAGTTTCAGGTGGCTCCTTGCTGCCTCTTTGTCCTAATTTATTGCCTCAAAGTGCTAGTTTGGTCTGTGCTGGCTGGAGCTGTTGGTGCACATGGAGATGGTGCTTCTTCCCAGGTGCTCCATACAAACATGGAAAGTTGCAGGAGCACCAGCGGTTCCTCTACCCTTACAGTGACCTTCAGTGCCTGTAGTGTGACACCAGAGTGCCAGAAAGCAAAAAAGGAGACTCCTGATCATGCTGAGTGAACTCAGGGCATGGTCACCAATTTGGTTTCATGGGCTGTCTGCAGGAGTTGGGTCTGAGGACCTAATTAGAGGCAAACCTGAAGCAGGTTGGTGGACGTGGATGGGAGAGGGATCAAGCAGTGCTCAGTCCCCTGGGCTTCCTTCAGTACCTGTTTCTGTCCTGTCCAGCCTACAAGAGCAGATGGAAGAGATTAAATGTGTGGGGTCCTCAAATCATCACTGAGGGGCCTGGAAATTCCATCTAGGACAAGCAAAACTTGCAGCTGGGTTGTGCCTGACATCTCCAGGCTGTAGGAATTTCAGTGTAGGTGCTGGAAACAGGCAGTGGGAAAAAGGATCTATCCCTTGATCCTATCTATCCCTAGGTGATATCCTGCATCCTTTCCTATGTGCCGCCATGACTTGCTTCCACCAGCCTTGCTTTCACAGTGCTGCTGCCTCCTCCCCCTCCAAGCTGTAGATTCCACCAGTAAAAAAGCTTTAGAACAGCCTAAAACAGCCCTTAAAAAATCTCAGCTGCAGTTTTAGGGGCTGACTAGTATTTAGGACATGATTCCTGACTTCGGTTTGAACTCTGAAGGGCTGAGCTGCTTGTTGCTTACCCCACACCTACAATCAGGCCAGATTTCACAATCAGGCACGTTGTTCTTTAGACCTTGGTGGCCCCAAACTGGTGCATGTTTCCAGGTCTCACCCAGCCTTTGCAACAACAACAACAACTCCTCTGCTTGCTGAGGTATAGAGCAAGGCTAAAATTCTGCATTTCCCTGATACTACTTACAGTGTTACCTCTACTTCTTGATGCTGTTGTCTTTTCCAAAGAATGCAACTGAGACTAGTTATTAAGTATGCTGTTACTACCATTCTTCAGGGGAAAAAAAGGCTTGTATTTTTTTTTTCCTGTTTTGTAAAGACAGCCAACTCCAGTGCACAAAGGGCAACACAGCATTCAGAAGACAGAAGTGACTCATCATAACCTACTCATAATCTAACTGGAAATTGCATTTGCCCAGAAATCAATGAGTTTTTATCTTCTAATGAGGAACATGAATCTGCCAATGTTCTCCTGAATAGGGCACTAACCAAAAGGTGGTTCCTCCACAGAGGAGAGCTGTCTCCTCATCTGAATTCTCTCAGAAAGAAAGGACAGACTTCTCATGTTTTTTCTTAAAAATGTTCCCTCGGCACCAAAGTTCTGTGCCTGGGGCTGTTTTGCTGTGTCTGAGCCACTAATAGAGGATTCTTGCTGCTTCTAGTTCTCTTAAATGCAACTTTTAATTTTCCATGTGACTATACTATACAGACTCATAACAGCTCCCAAATAGCTAAACTGCTTTGAATTAAAGTAATTTTGCAGAAAAGAATACAAGTAATCAGCTCATTTTGATATGAGGCAACTAAAACATCAAGATTGGAATTGACAGAGGAATAGGGATGAGATGTGAGCAGATCCTCCACATCTCTGAGGAGCAGGATAACATTGCTGGAGCTGTCAGAGGCATGTTTAGACCCCATGTCACAAAATCCAAGCTCCATGAGGTAATACCAGGACCAACAAAGAGAAGACTGTGCTATGTCTGCTCATGGTCGCCCATGAACACCCCATGTTATTTTCAGACATCTTGTGCTGCCTCTGGGAAATGAACACCTGCTGAATTTCATACTTTCTGCATCTCTCTCAGAAATAACAGGAGTAGAAATTTGTCACCTCCAGTTCATCTCTTCTACATTTCTCACCTTCTCACATAATTAACCCAACAATTTTGCCATCAGCAGTCCTCATGGGGGCAAAGATCTCCAAACTCTTTCCTCACTTGCCTTAAATGAAGATCATTTGTAAATGTTGCTGCATGTGTGTTGGGGCTTGTTATGTTTCAGGATCAGGCTTTCCTTTCAACTCTCCAATTTGCACACTCCCAGCTCACTCTTCCCAGGGCTGGTACCCAGGGCCAGACCTCACTGTGCAGCCCTGCAGAGAGCAGCCAGGGCTGCTCTCTGCTGTGGGTGTTCTGTTGTCACTGAATACCAGCTCCGGGGGAAAAAAAAATGTAATTACCTCCCTCTCACACTCTTTCCAGTTTAAAACAGGTTTGGAATGAGCTTTATTGTGATGGACAATCATACAGTTTTCTGTATTCATGCAAACAAAGAGGAAGGCAAGGGATGAGATGGGAGACAGCCTCTTTCTCCTCCAGGAGGCTGGATTGTAGCCTGAAATCCATGGCTGAAGGATGAACACAGTCATGGGAAAAGAGCCAGTAGATTAAAATTAAGAGCATACACTGCACGCACCAGGTTTTTGACTACCTCAACAGGGAGGGACCACCCCAATGCTGCTGAGGTGGAGGAATTCCACTGGTGACTCTAGCAAGCATTCAGGAAAATATTGGTGGATTAAAAACAGTTTGTGTTGCTTCAGGGAGAGTTGATTTTTTGCTTTCAAAGCTCTCTTCTGAAATGCAGGGTAGCAGCAAGAGCAGCGCTGGATACCAAGGAAGAGGTGGGATGGCTCTGGTGTTGACCCACCTGGATCCTGTTAAACCTGGATCATCACATACATACTAGCACAGGAAAACCTGAGATCATGCCCCATAGTTGCTGCATCCTTCCTCACTAGATGAGGTTGTGAAGATGTGCTTGGTATGTGTAGTTGCTGACAGCTTTCAACCTGCAAGTGCAGGTGCCCTGGGCACCATTTCCACTGGCAAGGATGTGCAGGCATCTCCAGCCTTCTCCAGAGACCAGGCAATGGGTCCTGTCCTAGCAGATGCCGGAGCATTAGCAGTATGGACCTGGTCTACCCTGACACTGGGGCCTCTTTCCAAAGAGAAGCTGCTCTACATTTTCCCCTAATCCTTTGATTTATGGTGCTGGGCTCACCTCATTCCCATAGGAACCAGTGGGCTGAAAGAACTCAGCAGATTTCCTATCAACCTCTGCCAACAGCTTCTGGCAGCAAATGTCTCTTCATGGTAAACAAAAAGGGCAGGGTGAAGGTGAGTATTTGAGAGAGAGCTGTCTTGCGAGGGCTCTTTGCATGGTCCTGCCCCACAAGCCTCTCATGCAGAGATGGTTAGTCTCGTGTCTGGGTTGGGCTGATTTCATGGACCAAGAAGATGGTAACTAGCCACTCCATGGTGTCAGCCTCTCCTTCCCTCCTCTGAGTTGGATCCATTTCCTGCACAAAGATTATACCAGACTGGGGGACAAATGGGGATCTGCACAGTCTCTTGATAAAACCACCATGTAAAGCTGCACATTTTAAAGCTAAGCAGGTTTCATGTGCATCTGCAACTGCTTTCTGCCTTTCTGCATCCTCACAGACCTGTCCTCATCCACCCATCCACCTCATCCCTAGAGATCCTCCTCTCTCCTAATGAAGACAGATTCCCTTGTTCTGTACAGGTCTTTCCTTTCCCATCCCTCCCTCTGCTCTTCCTCAAGACCCAGCCTTCCCTCCAACACCTGTCCAGAACTTCTACTGGCAGCATCTACCCTAACTCCTGGGTGCCTTTGTTCTTTTACACTGCCATCTAAGACTATCCAGGTACAGAGGTGACCCTCCCAGGCATCCAATATCCCCTCTCCTGGGGGTATAAAAGAAAAGGGGGGCTCTCAAATTGGGGTTAGCATATGTTAGCTCGGCTTTCTTTCCTGCCGGTTGTTTTAGCACATTCCAGGTGCTTCCAGAGTGGCACAAGAGCTTGGCTTCCCTGTGATAGGGCTTTCACCACCCATCTTGAGGGAAACAAGCTGCTTCTTTGTGAGACAATGTTACAGCGAGGTGCTTGTTCGATGCAGGTTATAATCAATTGGCAAGCATTTTTTGTAGCTGATGGTGGGCATGATCCTGGTCACAGTAAGGGCTGGTCAAACAGTCCAGCCCAAGCCTTCACAGGTTTTGTGGACATTCATGGGTTTTGGACCAGTTCCTTGCAGGCACCAGGACCATTCACCAGCCAGCCTGAGGACATACAAAATGTGTGGTTGCTTGGGGAGCACTCTGCAGAGCCACTGGTCTCGGGGCAAAGTCCAGCTCAAGGCATTTTGTTGTCATGCACCAGCTGATTGCTCTGACAGCCTTGCAATGATGCTCTTTCTCTGCTTCCAGGATCCTTGAAAAAAACACTGGTGCTACAGACCAAGAACCGTGTACCTTAGTACAGGACCAATTCACATGAAGTCGGGAACTTTCATCTGAGCAGCAGCTGGAGCAAATATATAGTCTGCATGAAATGTGTATTATCTGGCTGGCATAAAATAAAGCTGATTATGGCAGTTGAGTGACAATTTTTGTTGTCTCTCAAGGACTTTGAAGTTACTGTGTGGTGCAGTTAGCATGTCTGTGCCTTGATTTATGTACATTAAAGTTACAGAAAGAAAAATGGGTCCAATTCTCCCTTTATTCATAGCTGTGAAGTAGCAATGGTTTTAATGGTCTCTATTTTACATGGGCAACAGAGAGACAGATTCACATCCATAGCTTGTGGAAATATCACACTGGATGTCAGAAATTGTGCCAGAATCCTAGCTGATAGAATCAAAAATTCTCTTAAAAGATCCTTTGAAGGTTTAATGTGCTATAAATTCTTAAGCACTGTCAGGAACTTGTGTTTGGATATTGCCAGGTTAGGCACACCTTGTGCAACATCAGGAAGATCCCCCTGTCACTGTGTTACAGCCAAGAACATTTCAGACCTTCTTCTGAAGCTGCTAAAATTCAACTGATCACCAATTCAGGTACCCCTTAAGGCAAATAATAGAATTATTGAGGTTGGAAGGGACCTTATAGATCATCCAGTTCAACCCCCCTGCCATGGGCAGGGACACCTTCCACTAGACCAGGTTACTCCAGCCCCAGTCCAACCTTGCCTTGAACACTTCCAGAGATGGGGCAGCCACAGCTTCTCTGGGCAGCCTGTGCCAGGGTCTCACCACCCTCACAGGGAGGAATTTTTTTGTGATATCTAACTTAAATTTCCCCCCTTTCAGTCTGAACCCTTGTTCTGCCACTACATTTCCTGATGCAGAGTCCCTCTCTGCCTTCTTTGTAGGCCCCTTCAGATACTAGAAGACATTCTGAGGTATTGTGTTGGTTTTGCTTAGCCCAGTTTTGCTAGTGGGTGGGGGGGCACAAAGATGGCTCCTGTGTGTCCTGTGTGAATGTTCTGGAAGTTTTTACANGAGTTTTCACCATGTTCAGCCGAGCCAATCTCCAATGGCTCTGAGGATGATGGACATGCTGCTGGCCAAGCCTGGGCCAATTAGAGATGTTAGTTATGCCTCTGTGATAACATATTTAAGAAGAAATCAAAACAATGTGCGCACGCACTTCTTTTTAGCCAGAGGAGGAGGAGGTGAGAAAATATGTGAGGGAAAACAACATGGAGGCACCAAGGTCAGTGGAGAAGGTGGGGGAGGAGGTGATCCTGGTGCCAGAGTCAACAATCCTCTACCGGCCGTGGTGAAGACCATGGAGGGAGCAGGTGGTCCCCCTGCAGCCCGTGGGGTCCACAGGGGTGCAGAGATCCACCACAGCCCTGGGGAAGGGGCCCAAGCCAGAGCAGGTGGATGCCTGGAAGAAGCTGTGATCCAGTGGGAATCCCAGTGGAGGGAAAGGCTTTGCTCCCGAAATGGAACAGCCTGGCCTTGGCTCGGCGGTCTGCACCCCGTGGATGAGGGACTCATGTTGCAGCAGATTCGGGTGGGCTTCTACTTGTGAGGTTGGACCCACGCCAAAGAAGTTCACAGAGGACTGTTTCTTGTGGGAGGGACCCCATGGCAACATAGAGGACGACTCCTCTCCCTGAGCAGAAGAAGAAATTTCAGTGATGGACTGACCAAAAACCCCCAAACCCTGTCCCCCCCGCAACCCTCCATGCCGTTGGTGGGAAGGAGGGAGGGGGGTGAGTGGAGAAATGGTGTCTTTATAGGGAGGGGGGTGAGTGGAGAAACAGTGTCTTCAGAGCTTACTTTTACTTCTCATTATCTTCCTCTGACTCTATTTTGGGTTAGATTAGCAATAAATCACTTTGCAATTTTAAGTTTGCAGCCTGTTTTTCCCTCGGGGCATCCTCCCTCAGTTCCTTATCTCAACTCATAGCCGTGTGTGTGTGTCTGTGTGTGTGTGTTAATATTTTTTTTCCTCTCCTCTGCACAGCTGCAGCAGGAGAGAGCAGAGAGAGCAGATGTCATAGGTGCCTGGCATTTGGCCAGGGTCAAACCAGGACAGGTATCCAGGCAACCATCTCTTTTCCAGGCTGAACAGCACCAACTTTCAAAGCCTATCTTCTTAGGGGAGGTACTTGAGACTCCTTACTAAATGCTGGACAAGACACCAAAACCTGCTGGCAAATTAGTATTTCTTCTCAGCTTATTTTCTAAAAAATGTTTTACTGAAAAATTGTGACTTTTTCACAATTGGAAATGTAGGAAAAATTTAGTTGATTTATGGTTGTTCTGTATGTCTGTATTTTCTGGGTGAGGTTCCCTTTGTTCATAAGGTTGGACTTGATGAATTTGGAGGTCTTTTCCAACCTTTGTGATTCTATAGGATGCATGTGGCACCATGATGGGAGATGCAGTCCAGCCCTACAGCCGGTCCTGTACAGATGGCATGGATGGCCCCCACTACAATTCTAGCAAGGCAATGGCCCAATAAATGCTTCTAGTTTTAGGCTGAAGTGTTCTAACACTTAGAGCTGAGATTAGGTTTACTTTCCTCAAGTGGTAGCTTTAGGCAAAAGGCTGCTCTTCCTTCACAAATTATGCAAAGCAGTTACTTCACTTGAGGTGGGGAGAACTGTGCAGCATCCATGGAGCATGGCAGCTCCAAAGCCCTCCAAATCCAGAGGGTCTGGCTAGCTGGGTCTAGTTCATAAGAAAATTGCCTTGGGGTTGGAGAAGTCATTCATGCATTTCAAAGTGAAAATGCAAGTCCATGATACACCTTCTCCTTCTCCTCATCCTCCTCCTCCTCACATTCACATTGTCTTTAGTTCTCTTTAGTAGCAGGAAGGTTGGAAAGAACCTCCTTGTTAAAGAGATAAAATACAGAGGAATATTTGTCATGACTGCATTTCTACAGCCCAGAAAGAAATTAGGGTAAATCCAATCACTGAACCATCGCAAAGCGCCTCTGACAAGAGTTACTAATAGTAACTAATGAAATATTTACTACAAAGGGATGGAGATTACATGCTTGTGAATAATTGCATGGAGTGTGTGCCTCGCTCAGCAGCTCAAGGGTCCTTGTTACACATGATTAAGCAATTCATGTTTCTTGTATATAATTACCATGATTGCACAATTATTAGAGAGGAGACCAGTCCAAAGGCCAAGTGCCAGATGTCAGTTGCCTGTGGGAGGTTTTGCTCTAGGTCCCTGGAACTGTTGGTGTCCAGTTGGCCAAGGATCTTATCTATATGCAATTATTTGTAGCTACCCAGACATCCGCGGTGGAAAATTTGAGAAAAAAAGGCTTGTTCTTCCATCAGTATCTGATTTTCAAGGACCAGCTTGGAGGGGCAGAAAATCCAACCCAAACATTCATCAAAATACAGACATTTTGTGTGGGAGATATAGAAAAGCCTTGCTGTTGGATCCTTTTCGCTCCTGTTCACTCTTTTTCACCAAAAAGCATTTTGGGGACGCCTCCTGCATGAGGCAGTGATTGGTTAGTGAGGCGCATGGACACTGCCTGATCTGGGAAGTGATTGGATAGGAAGCCGTGTGATTGGCAGTGCACAAAGCCAATCCATGCTTAGCCCACCCATATGGAAAGTATAAAAAGGCTTGGTTTCTTGCAATAAAGAGATTTTCTTCAAACCACCAAAGGAGAACGTATGCTTTGTTTCCCGATGCTACAATTTTGTCTTCCTCTTCAATTCCTTGAAGAGGAGAGCAGGAACAACTGGCTTTCATTTCACCGGTGGAAAATGTAGGGAAATGTGTCTGAAGTAGGAAGGTGAAATTTCCTAGAGGTAGGCTTTGAAGCAGTAGAGTTGATTTAAATGCTGACCTAAATCAATGCAGAAGAAAACATTTGTGTAACCCATAAATAATGACATATGCTTTTCCACCAGACTGGGTACAATATTTCAGGCAAACCAAAAAAACCTAAAATTCAAATTTCATTTCATATAGCACTGCAGTGTTCTGACATCATAGAATCATAGAATGGTTTGGGTTGGAAAGGACCGTAAAGACCACCTCATTCCACTTCCCTGCCATGGACAGGGACATCTTCCACTAGACCAGGTTGCTCCAAGCCCTGTCCCAGCTGGCCTTGAACACTTCCAGAGATGGGGCAGCCACAGCTTCTGTGGGCAACCTGTGCCAGGGCCATAAGATGGAATATTTACAGTTCATTATGAAAAATTAATAATTTCTGTACTCTGACAAATTCTGTTCTCCATTCCTAGTATTTCTCTCCCCTCCTTGGTGTCAATTGCTATCCTTAGACACCTGCTTCCTTCCACTTTTTGTTCCATTAACTTTTCTTTCCCTACCTATGTTCTCCTCAGGTTCTTCCTACTTTCAAAGATAATCGAGTTACTAAATGCACTGCCCATCCCATGTGTTATAGATTATTTCCTGCCTTGCTTTTCTTTTTAGATTGCAAAGTTTTTGTAGCTGGGAGTTTCCCAAATTTTGTGCCCTGCTCATCTTGATCTTATCCCAAGGTATTACTGTAATAGATGTGATTATGGAAATTATCCTCCCACCTGCAAGCTTAATTCCATGCTGCTGAATTTTGCATGCCTGCTTTTATCTGTGGTGTATGTGGCACATCCTTCCAGCCCCTGCTGTGCTTTGTATCAGCAGCAGTCTAAGTGTGCAAGGCTGAGGGGGAGGAGGGAATGCACCAAGCAAAAAAAGCCAAGGCTGAAATAAGAGCAAAACAGGAGACTAGAAATTAGAGCAACGAAAGCAAAGTAATATTTCAACATCAGAAATTAATGCAATGGACGGAGATAGAGGCAGGGGGCAAAGTTTTCTGTTTGTCCATCCAGGACCTGGGCAATAATACTGGTCCAGGGAGTACATATCCCCTAGAGAATAAGAGCAGCAGTACTGAAATATGAAGGAGAAGAAAGTGCTTGGGACAGTGTTTCAGACTGGATTTCACCCTTTGTAGGCTCCAGGCCTCACAGCTTTGAGGGCATTTGCTGATTTTTCAGGGAACAGCATTGCCGAGGGATGAGAAGATTTGTAAAGTTCACATTGGAGATGCTTTGATCACCAGGAGCACTGGCAGCATGAGCAGGGATTAATGCTGCAACGCTCCTTATTTGTGGGCTATTTCTTTTTAAGGAGGCAATGACTGAAGCTGTTCAGTGGCTAAGGAGAGCTCCCAGACGGATCTACCAAAGACCAGGGCAGAACTTGAGGGAGGATTCAACTGGGATTTGAGGTAGACAACATCTGTGGTAAGGTGGTCAAAACTCCTAGAACTGGTGAATCTGTCTTTCTGATTTATGGGTTATGTCCTTGTTGCATTCCATTCTAAGGGAAACGGGGGGGGATTCTTTTTAACAGACTTCTTGGATGAAATCAAGCACAAACGAGGCAAATATTACATCTGAAAACCGTTTGTTGATAAGGAAGCGTATGTGTCACGACCAGAGAGGGATAGAAAGTTAAGCAGAGTGGGGAAAAGGAAGAGAGAGAGAGAAAGGAGGACAGGGACAGAACATCACCACCAGGATCCTGGGATGCACTGGATCAGCAGGTGTCTGATCGGCAGGTGGTGTGTGTGCACTCCCTGCTGGGCGGAGCATGTTCAGCTCTCGCGAGAGCCACGGCTCCAAAGGTCAGCAGACCACGTGTCTCCTGCGTCGACAGACGGCGGGATGCCCGGTAAGTCGGTGTGCGGGCAGAGCGGCGGCCAGGGCAGGCTGCGGGATCGTAGTGGGGGGCAGAACCCTCAATAGCATTGTGACAGGCTGTGGTGGGATCGTGGAACAGGCGTGGACAAGGGAGACAGGCGGGGAAGAAGCAAGACAGCAAAGGGAAGGCAAGCAAAGGCCAAATGAGCGAAACCTTCCTAAGAAACGGAGATGGCAAGAACCAGTTATGGCACAGTTAACAGCTTTTATGTGCTAAGGCTCCTCCCATAGTCTGCTCCTTTGGGGACGATGAGGAAGGAGTGGTCAATAGGTAACTCAAGTTTAACTATTGAGAGACAGAATATGTGAATTCTAATACCTAGAAAAACAGGATTCCCTTTATATTGTCAAGATAAGAGGGACAAGAATCTGTTGAGGACAGCACAGAGACCACTGAATCACCCACCAAGGACTGCACATGCTCCAGAGAGAAAGGTGAAAAGTGCATTGTGATGAAGACTACCAGATCTTCATCATGAAAAGACCCCCAAAGACCACATGGACACACAGCGCATGCGTGGCACACATACTAATGATTTTTACTGATTTCTGATAAATAATTTGTATAACCACTCCTATCGCAGGGAATGTAATGAATATTCATGAATATTACCCATAATATTGTGTGTTGGAAGTACTGGTGTGTGTGTTTGGAGGAGTGAATCCCCCACACCCGGCGCACCGAATAAAGCAAATACCCACTTCTTTGACTTTGTCTCTGAAATGTCTCTGGGCCCGCTTGCGGCGAATCAATGACCATTGGCTAATCAGGGATATCTCTCCCAGAGAGCAGGGGTTTCCCCACCTGCAAGGGGAGCCGCTTGCAGCCCAGTGGTTGAAATTTTTTCTCCCCTGATTGGCTGTCAGGTGAAATCCCACAAGAGACAGAGCTTCCCTCCATTTTCTAAAGGGGCAGCCTGCTTAGAGACTGTATGTCATTGGTCTCTGCCCTCCTCACACATGCTAGCCACCTCTACACATGCCACGTGTTAGGGCTCGGCTCATGTAGTAATTTTACACCCAGTGTC
The DNA here is from genome assembly GCA_013397895.1 of Origma solitaria. NCBI lineage: Eukaryota > Metazoa > Chordata > Aves > Passeriformes > Acanthizidae > Origma > Origma solitaria. The sequence goes on along the minus strand of VZRL01007156.1, from coordinate 1,724,826 downwards.
AGAAAATGGGTTTATAACATAAAACCCAGACAGTGTTGAGGCATAAATAAAAATTACATTGGCTCTTCACAGGACTGACAAGGTGTAAATACCTGTAACTGGATTGACTCCTTGCTGATTTACCCAAGCCAAGGTCTGCCCAAGTGGCAATTCAAAGGAATTGACAGACAAACAGATTGTCTGCCAAAAGCACTTTTATTTTAGCCAGCGGGAAATCAGGGGTCCACACCCTGCCAAGACGCTTCTCCGCCACTTACAAATTTCAGTGGCAAATTTTATAGCAATTTCTTAAAAAATACCGTACACTTTTACACTTCTAAGGTTAGTATTCGATAAGCAAGAGGTCAGAAATACATTGCGTCACACCTCTATACTTTGAGCCAGTGTTCATGCGCTGTCCGCACACCCTCTACATGCCTTAAAGCAGCTAGTCTTCCTTATTCCTTCCTTCACAGGGGTGAGTCCCTACTTGCCTTTAGCTATTCTGGTATATTAAGTCTAAAGCTTTTTGTCAAGTCACACTCCCGTCAAGCTAGGCCTGCAAGGCTTTCTTATGCTAGCTTGTGCTAAGCTCTTCTGTACACTTGTGCTAAATACTTGTTTACTTATGCTAACTGCTTGTGCTTACTTATGTAAAACAAACTCCTTATATCAATGGCACAAAATATCCAACAGCTCTTTTTAATGCCGTGAATAGCATGTTTGGTTTGGCTGGTGTCACATTCCACTGAGGGAAACTGCGAAGAGTTCTTTTTGGAATGGTAAGGAACAAAGTGAAGTCAAGTGACACAGACTTGGTATCTGAACCGTTTACTGATAACAAAAAATAAGAGAAAGAAGTAACTGCCCCACTAAAGAGGGCTGGAAAGGACAGAAAAGAAGGAGAGAAAATGGAAAAGGAATAGGGGGAGAGAGAGGAGACAGAGAGGAAAAACGGGCGTTACCACCAGCAGAGCCGGGGGGTACTGTCAACATCCCAGCAGCAGAGGGTGGCGTGCACACTGCCTTTGTGGGGAACCTGTACAGTGGTTGGAGAGGCACGGCTCCACAGGCACAGCTCCCACGGTGACGGACACGGCCGGACACGCAGTGAGGGGCGATCGGCAGGAGATGCAGGACCCTGGACAGCGTCGCAGAGGGAAGCGGCGGCGGAGGCAGGTTGGAGGCAGGCCAGGTTGGATGCAGGTGGGCAGGACAGGCGGCAGAAGCAGGGATGGGCAGGACACAGATCAGGTCAGCCAGTGTCCCACCAAGTGCTCGGCGAGGGGGCGGACATGAGGGCGAACAAGGGCAAGGGCCAAGAGGCAGGCTGGAGCCAGGGCACAAAAAAAATCAAAAAAAGGCTGAGGCAAGTAAAAGACTCCCCTCCCCATCCCAAGCACGATGGCGGGCAATCCCAAGGCTCGTGATGCAATTTGTTTTTATACCGCCTGGCCCCTCCCCAAGTGTGGGGTTACAGGATATAGGCAGCAGAGCAACAGGCCTTCAAAGCCAAAGTGAGTTCTGTCTCTGATCTGGAAGAAGCCCTGGGACCAGTAAAAACATCCTGGCTAAAGGGGAAATGGAAAGAGTGCGCTATGGGTCTGTGAACTGGATTGTGGGTCTGTGAACTGCTTGACCTGTTAAAAGTAAGAAACACCATTTGTTACTTTAATAGGTATTGTTAACTTGTTGCCATAAAGGGCAATGTTATGAAACACGATCGTTAATTGGAGCACTTTGTAGTGCAGAGTTACTTCCTGTTGGTGTTGTAGTATATAAGGAATTATCACTGCGTAATAAATGTCTTTGCTCACCACCACCCCGCAAAGTCCGTGCCCTTTCAATCACCGCACCCAAGTCCGCCTGCTGACAGGAAGCCATTGGTCCAGTCCAGACTTCTCTGTAGTTCAGTGGTGGAGACCTTGGGCCTTCTGGTTGGAGGAGGGTCTCTGGGGTGCACAGTGTCCTCTGTGAGGTGCAGCTAGGCAAAGCCTCACCAGAGACAAGGCTTCCCCCATCTCTTAGCTGCCTCCTTTCTGCAAATGGCATGTGTGCGCCCCTTCCTCCCACACACCTCTGACGACCAGTCTTGAGACAAAGCAAAACTTAAAATGGCTCCTCACAGTTGGTTCCCTCCCCTTCACCAAGTGATTCTTAGATGACTTATGGTCCCTTGTTTTCTCAAGATTGTTATAAAATCTAACCTGAGTTATTTAACCCCCATTCTCTCCCCCTTTCCTCCACTGACTTTTCTCTTTTGTTTCCTTTACCTTGATGTGTTTATTTTCCACTCTGTCATTCCACTCACTCCACTTCTCCTTCTACCCTCATTCATCTTTCCTAATTTACCCCACTTTGCTCTGCAAAGGGGCAGGTTTTCCTATTGGTGTCAGTTTTTGTGGAATATCTAGGTTAGTGTCAGGACTCCTTTCCTGTGTAAAATGTCTTTCATTTTGTATGAATCTGTTTTAATAATTTATCCCTCATCAAAGATGTATAATGAAATCACCGTCCTGAAATGGCTTCTCCGTGTTGAGGTGATGAAACAGAGATGGGCTGGAAGGTATTACCCCCAGATGGTATTTGGATGCAAAATATGCCACAAGACTCAGGGGAAGGACAAAGCTGGAACAGCTGAGAAGATGCTAATGTTTGGGGTCTGGATTAGAAGAGAAAGTAATGGACCCACGTTTACTTTGCCTTATAGTTGGGAACATCAAGAGCCTAAGAACAAAATTATCCCTGTCCCAGCCAAAACCAGGACAGATGTGAACCATTGGAATACTTTCAGTGATGGCCTTTGTCTCACAGCTAAGTAGTACAGGCATGAACCACTCAAAAGAGAAAGACGAGAAACATCTTTGCCGTAAAATCTTATTCACACATCTCAGGATTCCAAAACCACTCCATTACTTACCTTTCCTGAGCTGCGTATTTCCCCATGCTGGTCCAATATGAATCACAAAATGTATATTAGGCTTATGACCCTCATGAATTCATAGTGGTTGGAGATCTGCTGTAGTCCTGCTGATCTAGGGATACCTGTGAGGCAAGGTTGGTAGCTGTGTTATCTTTTATTGGAAGAATGTATTTGGTTTGGCTGAGATGGAGTTCATTTTCCCATAGCCTTCACAGTGCTGTATTTTGCATTGGTAGCTAGAAAGGTTTTGATAACACACCAGTGTTTTGTCTACTGCTGTCCTGGGGTGACATTAGGAAGCTACATTATTCCTTACCTGCCTGTTTAATGCCCACAGCTACTGTGCCTTTGAGATGAACTCAGCAGGGGGGCCGGAGCTGGGGTCAGTTAAATGGCCAACCACACGGTCGGTTCAACTGAGCCCACCCCTGGGGGTCAGTTCAATGGCCGATGGACCTGAGGGGCGGGGCCGGAGCCAGGGTTGGTTCAACCAAACTGGTACCAGCAGGTGTTGGTTAAACGGCTCGGTCCAATGGCCCCGGCTACAAAAGCGGCTCGGTCCAACAGCCCGGAGAGAGACGGGGAGACAGAGAGAGAGAGACAGAGGGGTGGACAGCTCTCGGAGAGACCATGGCACTGCTCTCTACACTCTTTTTCCGCACTAGCTTAGGAAAAAGGTTTTGTTTGTTCTTTTCCTCTCCCTTGCCTCCCTGTCTTCCTTCCCTCCTCTCCAGCCCGGGGAGCCCATGGGGTGGCCCCGGTGGGCCTGTGGGGTCTGAACTCCAAGGAAGACCACACCAATGAGTGAAAGGGCATACGTAGACCCACGAGTGTGGAAAGCCAAGATCAAGGGCTTCTTGTTAAAACCCTGTATGGATTATGTCAGGTTTTTTCCAGACACCAAGTTTCCTTTTTGTCTATGTTTTTGAGACCTTACACTTTTGAATGTGATGAAGTTTCTGGCTATAAATCTAGGTCACATCCCTCCCACAGCCCTTGTCACCCTGCCTCTTATCCCTTCTTTCCCTTTCCCAGGCTTCCACTGCTGCTGTTGGAACTTGATGCTGGCTCAAGGAGGCTCTGGAGAAGATAAGCAGGTCAGGAGAAAGTGTCTTTCCGGCTGCAGACTCCTGGTGCACAGTGGATGACATCCACAGTAAGAGTCACTGCTTTACAGAGAGCCAACCTGTCCTGTCCCTGCAGAGTCTCACTCTGATGTGCCTTTGGACCCTGTCACACTTAGAGCTCCTGTAGACACTGCATTCCCTGCCATGCCTGGAAAGCAGTGCTGTGGATCTGTGTGAGGTGATTCCCAGAAAGGTTTCTGAGGAAAGGGAAGACCACAAAAATGAGTCCTACAGGAAGCTGGGGCAAACCAGTACCCACTTGCAGGAAATTTGCAAATCCAAGGTAGGATAAGGAGGGAACTGCTGTTTCCTCCATCTTTTGAACCCATCCAGGAAAGGAAATGAAGGGCACACGTGCTTCATCTATTTCTGTTCCAGGATACAGCAAAGCCTTCAAGAAAGGTCTTCTGTGACGGCTGAGTATGGACAACCTTTCTAGGATCTGTCATCCTGTCATGGGTCATCCAGCCACCTGCATTGATCCCTTCAGCTCAGCTGTCTTTTATCAAGGGAAAAAGTCACTGTCCTGGAAAATGCTCCTGTTACTTTTAAGATATGAAGGGTTATAGATGAAAAACTACTTCACTAAATGCACTAGAAATATTTACAACTCACAGATGTTGCAAAAATTGCAGTGGCTCAAAGGCACATTTCTCAATCAGCTTAATCTGACTGCCAGATAAATCCCTGTTACAATTAGAACACCAAATGTTAATTCCATTTGCACTTTTGTGTTTACTTTAATTTGCTTTGACACTGACAGCATCTGTGTTCGCTGGCTCTGATTTCACACAGTGTTTCTCTCTGATCTGAGCTTGCAGTTGTGTGTAACCTGTGATGACCATCCTGCCTGACACACGCTTTCATCTCCAGGATTTTGTTCTGGAGATATAAACGGAAAGGATTCTGTTTTTCTTCTAGCTCTGATCCCACCAGAATTATTTTAGGGCATGCCTGGATCTTGCCTTGCCCTAGGTGGTTCTCACCTGCAAAATGTTGGTCCTCAGAAAAAACAGGAATTCTCCCTCCAGGCACTACTGCAGCGCCAAGAACTTGGCTCTGCTCTGTCTGCATCTGGAAACACAGAAGGGATAAGGCCCACTTGCCTGGGGGTGGGCTGGGCAGCAGGGGCCAAAGGGAGGGGGAGGCAGCAGCCCACTGTGCTTGCAGAGGCTCCAGCAGGAACAGCCCTTCCAGGGAATGGCACTCCACTGCCTGCAGGTCATTGTCCTTGGGGATTCTGGAATGACACAAACAGACTTAGCTACACCAGCTGCTTGCCAGGAGGAAATGGAACTTTCATGGTGTGTACTGCAGCTGTACTGGAACATCTCCTTGGGTCACTGTGGGGATTTTCCCCACTCATGGCTTGAGCAGGCACTTGTTCCTGGATGGTGGCAGCGGACCCTAAACTGACCCCTGGGGTAGCAGACAGGGATCAGGGAAGACCCAGTAGGATGGGACATGACTCAACTCATGGCATTTCGTGCCACCCCAGGAAGCCCTGGGGATTCAGAGCCTCCTTGCTGAGCAGCCCAGCTTTGAATTCACATGGAGATGGGTTGCTAATGGAAATGGTGCTGAAAAACCAGACAAAAGGATGGGAAATACCTGAACTCCTGATATTTTAGATGCTGGAGGGCATTTACAAGGTCTCATTTCACTGGTATCCCTTCCATGTTTGCTTTCCAAAAGTAGAAATAGAGTTACCAGTGACCTCTCTACAAAGAAATGATTGACATTGTCACCCCTCAGAAAAACCATTTTCCCTGGAAATTCCACTGCTGAGGTAAGAGCAGGGTTTGTCTGGAAATGCCACAGCATGGCCTACCTGGTTTCATCCTGCTGCAGCATGAGCCTCCCAGAACCATCATGTCTTCTGCCAGGTTTCCTGGTTGTCCCAGGAGGGGTTACCAGGAAGCTGAGGAGGATAATTTGAAGGAGCTCTGTGGGGCAGCGAGTACTCACAGGATGGTGAGATCCCATCCACTGGTGGCTGGGGGCACAGTGGTCAGGCTGGTGTGGCAGCGGTCCAGCAGCTGATGCCATGGGGAGCTGCAGGGGTGCCGGGAGGGCTTCCCAGACTGCCTCGGGCAGAGGGTCACTGCCAGCAGCAAGGCCAGCAGGAGCACAACACATGTGGGATGTGCAAGCAGGTCCACAGTGAATCACGACTGGCTGGAGTCACCTGGTGACAGAGAAGGCAGAGCTGGGGTGGTGCTCATGTCACAGCTTGGAGCAGGACCAGGGCTCTGGGGATGGAACTTCCATCACCAAGAGACTATGTCATACTCATAGCATTCACAGCATAGAATCCTACAATGGACTGGCTTAGAAGAGACCTTAAGGATTGTCCAATTCCACCCCCCTGCCATGGGCAGGGACACCTTCCACTAGACCAGGTTGCTCCAAGCCCCATCCAACCTGGCTGTGAACACTTCCAGGATGGGGCAATCACAGCTTCTCTGGAAAGATCTTTGCCAGATCCTCACCACCTTCATACTGAAAAATAAAGATAAAAATCATGGCAGGACGTTTTCCCAGAGCCTTTTCCAAATAGATGTGTCTGGAAAATCTTCTTTGGGGATACAAGCCTGTCCTACCTTCTCTTGCATTTTATTCTTTACTACACTCCATTCCTTCTGGCCTTAAATCCATTCCCCCGTCCCAAATCTACCGTCAGCACCAAAACCACACCCTAGCTCAAAATCTGCACCCCCTAGTCCCAAATCTACTCTCCTCAGATTCAAATCCACCCTCAAGCCCCAAATCTACTCCCAAATTGCTCCCCAGCTCCAAATCTACCCACAGTCCCAAACCTACTCCCCAGTACAAATCTACCCCCAAATCTGCTTTCCGTGCTCCCCAAGCTCCAAATATGCTCCCTTAATCCCAAATCCACATCCCAAGCCCCAAATTCACCCTGTCCCATTGGCCGCTCCTCCCTCCCAGCCCCTCACAGTGGCCTGTCCCACCCCAAAAAGCAGAGACATGTTGACAATAGCAGGTTTATTCTCCAGTTTTCTTTCAGAGGAGAAGGGCAGCCATGGTCGGCAAGAGGCTGGAGCAGGAATGGAGCTATCCCCAATGTCAAATGGTGCAGTTCCCCCCTCCATAGTGCCGGCACTTCATCACCTTCAGGTAGGTCTCCACCTTGTGCAAGTCCTTCTTGAAGCAGGAGAGCAAGCCGTAGTTCTGCAGCAGCGCGTCCTCGCTGCGCAGGTGGATGTCAAATTTTTCGTAAGTGAGTTTGAGGATCTGGGGGCTCCACAGGCTTTGGTCCTCCAGCTCCTGCAAGAGGATTGAGAGGTGCTGGGGGAGGTGGTGGGCGCCTGGGAATGAACATGGGTCACAATGACCTCATGTAGTGCTCCAGGCTGGGGCAGAGCGGCTGGGAACAGCTGTAGGTCAAGAGCAGATGAACATGAGCCCACGTGTACCCAGGGAGGCAAGAGGCCAATGGCACCTGGCTTGCATCAGCCACAGTGTGTCCAGCAGGACTAGGGCAGTGACTGCCCCTTGTCCTGGGCACTGCTGGGGCACTTCCAGTTGTGGGGGCTGTTATGGGCCCCTCCTGACAAGAAAGACATTGAGGTGTTTGAGCACATCTAGAGAAGGGGATGGAGCTGGAGAAGGGGCTGCAGCACCAGGACCAGCTGAAGGAGCTGGAGGGGCTCAGACTGGAGAAAAGAAGGTTCAGTGGGGACCTTCTCACTCTCTGTAACCCCCGACAGGAGGGTGGAGCCAGGTGGGGGTTGGGGTCTGTTCCTAAGGAACAAATGACAGGACAACAGGACACAGCCTCAAGCTGTGCCAGAGGTGTTTCAGGTTGGACATCAGGAAGAATTTCTTCGCAGAAAGGATTGTTAAACATTGGAAGGAGCTGCCCAGGGAGGTGATGGAGTCACTGTCCCTGGAGGTGTTCAAGTAATGGCTGGACACGGCACTCAGTGCTCTGGTCTGGTTGACAAGGCTCCCATTGAACTTTAAATGAGGTCAGAAGTTTCTCCCTCCAGTCTTAAAGCATATTTCAAACATATTTTAGAGTGTGTGTGTTTGCAGGAAGGGCAGTGATGCAGGGCTGATGCTACAACAAGAAGGGAGCTGGGCACATGGCTGCAGGGAGACAGGAGTGTCTCTTTGGGGTCTTAAAATAAAGAGGAAGTTGCAGGGTGTCTCTGTACCTCCTCCAGTCTAGGAGACAGGGAACCAGGCAAATAATTCTTTCTTTTCTTCCACTTTCCCAGCAAACAAAGCTCTAACCCAGACTGAAGCCATATACATTTGGAGCAGAGAGCTGCAGTTAGCCTCTCCTACTCTGCTGTGGTCACCAGCTGCCACAAACAGGACAGTTTTGCTTAAGGAAAATGTGCCATAAATGGGTGAAATATGATTGTTTGGCTGGTTTTTGTGTACCATTTCCTAATGCCCAAGCACATACCAAATGGAGACCTTAAAGACCATCTTGTTCCAACACCCCCTGCCACACGCCAGGACCCCTTCCACTACACCAGGTGGCTTCAAGCCGCATCTTACATGCCCTTGAACACTTTCAGAGTTAGGCAGCCACAGCCTCTCTGGGCAACTTGTGCCACGGCCTCACCACCCTCACAGTAAAGAATTTTTTCCCTGCAAAAAAATCTGGAAGTGGTACTGATACCGGTCCCTACTTTCTCCTGCTGAAGTGCCAGGACAAAAGGTCTCTGTTTACTCTCTGAGCCTGACTTTCAGAGTAATTTTAATGCTGAAAGATGTAAACAATATTCCAGACTCATTTCTCAAAGCTGAAGGTCTCAGAGCTCTAGCTACAGGGTGAACCTGCCAGATGAACTTAATTACAGAATAAACCTAACTAAAGAGGTGTCCTGGCAGATAATACACAACTTCATTTAAAACAACACAGAAAAAAATTAAGTAGATTATAAAGGGGACGTAGAGCAAAGGTGGAGAGTGACTTTTTACATGGGCAGATAGAGACAGGACAAGGGAGAATGATTTTTAACTAAAAGAGATTTAGATTAGGTATTGGGAAGAAATTCTTCTCTATGAAGATGGTGAAGCCCTGGCACAGGTTGTCCAGAGAAGCTGTGGCTGCAACACCCCTGGAAGTGTTCAAGGCCAGGCTGGATGGGGCTTAGAGCAACCTGGTCTAGTGGAAGGTGTCAGTGCCTGTGGCATAGGGTTGGAACCAGATAAGCTTTAAAGTCCGTTCCAGCCCAGACCATTTGATGAATTTGTGATTAGTTCTTCCTTGAATAGGATCACCCCTCAGGTCTCAGCTCTCTGGATGCTGTATTAATGTATGAGGGAAACACCAGAGCACAGGTTTCCATCTGTATACAGCTGTTTTTATAAAATGTTGTGAATCCTCACAAAATTTGCTGCATTTCAAAGTATTTTGCATGGAGATGTAGCAAACATTATTTTTCTGTTAGTACAACTGAAAACTTTTTTTGTTTCTGGGTTTGGGAAGGCTTTTGGTGTGGATTGTTGTTATTCCTGATCAGTAGTGCTTTATGATGGGTGTTAACATCTGTTCTGTGTTTTCTTATCCTCCCTAGTGATGAAACCTGATGTGCAGTGTCATGATCTCATTATCTAAAGGTAAGCAAAGTCCTAAGGATGCCACTGGTCTTCAAAGAGGAAGGTGGTGAGATTTCTCATGGTCTTTGGATCCCCCAGAGATGAGTGCCCTGTGTCTGGGAGATCTCTGTAATTCTGTAGTCATGCTACACACTGCAACTTACCCTCATCAGAGATTGGATCCCCTCTTCCAGGTCCTTTAGTTTTTCATACACTCTGTCTGAGGTGCCAAAAACCAGATTGTTTGTGAACATCTTGCTGAGGTACTGCACTGGGGTCAGCCAGGACTGGATGAGAACCAGGGAAAACCGAAGAAGCTCCATGTCCTGAAATTAAGACAAGAAAGGGTCAAAGCTATGCAGAGGTATTTGGTAGAGTGTCCTGCTCCCTGTGGAACACCTGGAGACATGGCACTACTCCTGCAGCTTCAGCAGACACGAAGTTTTCAAGGGTGGGAGCACCATTCAGACCTGTGTCCTGCGCAGACAACAGTTTTTCCCATCCTTGGGATGGGAATACGATTTATACTATAGCCCAGAAAAGTCTTTCTTCATGCAGGGTTTAAGTAATCAAAAAGGGAGGAGAGGTACGAGGCACCCAAGTGTTCGCAGATGAAAACCCTCTGTTCCTGCAGTGAAGCACAGCTGGGTTCTTCAGGCAGGTTTGTGCTTGCCCTGAGGGTGAAAAAAACTTACCGATTTCTGCTGGGCGTCATCCTTCTTCAATGGAGCAGGGATGGTTTCCGAGTAACAAAATGCTACCTGAGAATTCTTGTTTGTGTGTCTTTGGTCCTCTGGAATATAGGTGCGTTCCTATGGAGACATCCCAAATACACTCAGATCTGTTGCCCATGCTCTGGAGAAGACCTCAGACACTTCCCAAGCTGTTCTGAGTGATTACTCTTTGCAAGAAATAAATGTGAGACATGAGATGACTCTCGACAGGGTTGGCAGGTAGGAAGCAGGAATATTGTGTTGGCACAATGGCTACTGGACCAAAAGGTCTGCCTAAGCCGAGGTGACCACAAACCACATCTGGACTAGGTTCTCTCTAAGGAGTAAATGACCCCAAAGGACAGCTCTTGCAAAGTGACAGCTCATGCCAGCTCCTGTCAGCAGAAGAAACTAGACAGTTTTAAGCACTCAGACTCTCCTAGGGCCAGAAGAGACTGACACAAGAAAGTCTTGTTGCATATCTGTGCCATGTCCCAGCTGATCCTGGGCAGCCACGGTCCTGAGAAGGGGGACGTGCAAGATCAGAGCAGGGGGACAGAGAGGAGAGGAGAAGTGAGGAGGAAAGAGGGTCCAGTCTGGTGGGACATAAGCTGTCCTATCCTGTTAAAACCCTCTCTCCTCATCGAAAGTGGACAGAGCAGACACCAATATTTGAAATGTCTCTGTTACACAGTCCTGAAGCCATCAAGCTAAAGTGGAGGAGATGCCCAGAGGCCAGACCACTTACAAACTCCTTGTATGTCTCGGCAGCCAGGAGGTGAAGGTGCTGAGCCCTCAGCACAGCATTGGCAAACAGGCTGGAAAGGGGGATGGCCGGGAAGGTGGCAGCTTGTTGTGGCCACTGCAGTCCCAGAGTGATCATGGCAATGGCGAGAGGAGAGAACCATGAGCCTGCAGCAAAGCATAGAGGAAGATGTTAGCAGTCTTCAGGAAACTGGACTGAGGAGGGAGAATTAATTTCCAATCTCTTCTACCCATGCTGACTGCGGGCTCATCTTCCACCAAGAGTAAGCTTAGCCCTCTCCAAAATTCTTTGAAACCCTTTCACTAAGACCTGCCCCCTGAGCTTGTGCTTCTCCTGGTGTTACCAGCAGTGTCGTCCTGGCTGGAGTCATGGTTACTCCATGAAAAGTAGTGTGTGTCCCAATGCTTTTCCCTGATACACTCATGTTTTAACTTTTCTCATGAGTCCTTGCCCGTATGAAAAGAGGATGGTGCACTCTGGTTATGTGAGCAAGCAGAGGATGATAAGTGCCAGGTGAGGGCCTGGGAGCACCTCACTGTAGCAGTGGTTTACGCCATGCTGCTGGTGTGACACTGCTGTCTGCCTTGCTGGGGTGAGAGATGGTGACATTGCCTGTGCTCTGACCAGCTCTCTGGGATGTGCCTGTAGAATTTGGTGATCTTTGTCAAGCCTAAATGTTTTCAGCCTGTGGCATCCGACTCACACTAGTACCTGTGTGCTGCAAAGACCACAAACTTAATCTCAGACAAATACCCCTTGGCAGAGAAGCACCCTGGAACTTGCAGAACGTGGCCTGCTCAGGCTAAAGATTAATGTATGGATTAAAGTCACACTGCAGGAAAAGGTGTTCTTTTTCATTGGTTTATAAATTGCCATATTTAAGTTAGGACTATCACAAGAGTGTGTGTATCCCACCATGTACCACCCCATCATCATCTCGTCTCACCCTACACACGTGGGAGACTGACAAATCCTTTAAAACTGAAATAAAAAGTACCTGGAGCCATTTCTGCCTGGTGAGTTGCTCAGGTGTTGCTTGACAGTGAATATTTCCTCCTTTCATCTGGCAAGGGGAACTGTTGAGCCACCCTTTATATAGCAGGGGATCTGTTTAAAATAGATTTGTGTGTCTGTGATCACAACAACTCTGCGTCTTCTCTGTGCATAAATGCACAGGTGATCTCAATGATGCTACCTCATTGTAGTCATTTATACACAGATGTACAAGTTGGAAAGGTTGTTTGCCTCAGCATAAAATCAGTGCTCAATGATTTCACCAAAACCCGCTGTTTATTGCAAATAGAAGTTTCCTGGTCATTGGAAGACCCATCCCAAGTCACACCAATGCTTTTATATGGTGGAATTTGCTTTGTCCGCCTGATTTTCCTGCCTGGCTCTGCAGCCTTGGCTCACAGTTCACAGGCTTGACTGACCAGTTTGGGCGATTTCTGGCTTAAAGTAAATGACAAGTTGTTCTAGGGCAGGTTTAGATTGGATATGAGGGAAAATGTCTTCCTCACAAGGGTTGTCCATCCCTGGCACAAATTATTCTTTAGCCTAAACAGGCCAAACCCTACAGGTTCCAGGGTGTTTCTCCTCCAAGGGGTATTTGTCTGAGATTAAGTTTGTGGTCTTTGCAGCACAGACAGACACTAGCATGAGTCAGATGTCACAGGCTGAAAACATTTAGGCTTGACAAAGATCTACCATGGGCAGTGGTGGAGTCCCCATTCCTGGAGGGATTAAAAAATTTTGTCCATGTGGCACTTGGAGACATAGGTTAGTGGTGCACTTGGCAGCACTGGGGGAACAGTTGGACTTGGTGATCCCAGAGGGCTTTTCTGACCTAAACAATTCTGTGATTCTATGATGTTTTCCCCTTTATTGTTAGCGGGGATAGAGCTGGATGGATGTTGTGAGATTAATTCTATTTCTTTCAATTTCTGCCAAAATGTCAAATGTTCCGCAAATAGTATTGCTGAACTGGTTTGCTGTGGATGTGACCAAGAGCTGTCATGCCTAGGTGCTTTTTTGGGTTCCAGCCTGTCCACTGCAAATCCAGATGCCAGAGCTCTGGGAGGTTTCTCTCATCCTCAGTCTGTGAGAAGATCTGGTTATGAGTGTCTTCCTGCCCCTTTCTAAGCAGATTAAGCAGAGAGCTGCTGTGGAAAGGAGGTAGAAGAGATAGGGAAGAGAAGATGGGGAAGAGAATCATAGAATCAAGGGATGGTTTGGCTTGGAAGGGACCTTTAAGCTCTCATTCCAGCCCCCTGCCATGGGACACCTTCCACTAGACCAGGTTGCTCCAAGCCCCATCCAGCCTGGCCTTGAAGAGGAGAGGTTACAGCATACCTATCCCCTTCTTTTGAGCAAAACGAAACAGAACCTCAGATGGGCAACTACAGGGGCATCTTAAAAAGTGTTCTACTCCTCATAAGGCACCAATTACCCGAAACCACACTGATTTGAGTTTTCGTTTGGAGTTCAGGGTCTGTTTCTGGTCCAGTGGTGATTTGGCTTCCCCAGACCCTGTGTTTGCCATGCCTGCCTCGGACCCTGAATTTGCCATGCCTCTCAGTGTGTGTCCAGTTTCCAAGAGGCAGCATCATCCCTGGAGCAGCTGGAGCAGAGGGTGGGGAGCTAGTTACTAAACATGCTAGGGAGAGCATGGTCTGTTCTGAAGAGCCCCTGGGGTGGAGATGTGGTGGTGTCACAAGGTAAATGTCAGTCCTTGGAGAACCGGGAACAGCTATCAGGTGTCCTGTCACCCAATAGCCAGTAACATCTGGTTGTGTTTTTCTACTCCAGATTGTATTTAAATGTCAATATTTGTCAGAGGTGAGCAAAGCAGCAGCACCTCAGCACAACCCACACTCTGCTGCCCATGAATGATGATGTACTACTGCAGCACCTTGTGCCCATGTCCTGCTGCCTCTTGCTGTCACTGGCTGGCTCTCTAGCTTTGTTAGTGAAAGACTGGTGCAGAGAAAACTTTTTTATGTTTTAGCCAAGCACGGAGATGCTGGGATGATCAGTCTGTGCAGTTCTCCTGAGGCTTGGGCTCTCTCCAGTCATTTCTGGGCATTAAATGAGAAAGAAGCATCGTAGGGAAGGCAGTGTGTGACTGAAATGTTGGGCTGGGCAAACACACACCACCGGCAGAGCTGCAGTTGCATAAGCTCTCAAACCTCAACTTAGCATTTTTCTAGATTTCGAAGATAGGCATTTGCAATGTAAAGTACCATCTCTTAAAAGCAATGTGTCACTGTAATTTCCAAGTTCCTTTTTGAAAGAGAAAAAAACCCCACTTCTCTTCAGGATGTTCCCATGTCTACCCACCTTACCCTGAGCATCACTACTTGAACAAGTTGCACTGAAGAAGTGAAACAACTCTGCTTGCAGGTGTGTATGCTCCTTGATTCCTGGGGACCTGCCAGGATGGGGAGGCTGTGTAGAGAGGACCTTCCCAGCCCAATGGGTGAGCACAGCTGGTAAATCCTCACCAAGGAGCTGCTCCCAGCCCACAGCCTAGGCTCTGCAAGTTGGAAGGCAATGATGTGATTGACAGAGGTTTGAAGTGGCAGTTGATACCTCTTCTAGCTCACTGTTGAGAAGGTAAATTCCTTTTTGCATTTGATTTATGGGTTTTATTTACTGGAGGTAGGACCGCCTGATTTCAGTCAACCCATTTGGAAAGATTTTAGAATCATAAATTCTAAAATTCTAATATATGTGTGTGTGTGTGTGTGTGTATATATATGTATATGCATAAAATTTTAAAATTCTGTAAATTCTAAATGACTGGGATTGGAAGGGGCTTTAAGAATCATCTCGTTACAACCTCTGCCCAGGGCAAGGACACTTTCCACTAGATTAGGTGGTTCCAAGCCCCATCCATTTTGCCCTTGGGCATTTCCATTGACAGGGCAGCTACAGCTCCTCTCAGCACCCTGTGCCAGGGCCTCACCACCCTCACAGGGAAAAATTTCTTCCCAATAGCCCATCTAACCTTACCCTCTGTCAGTGTGAAACCATCCCCCTTGTCCTGTCATTACACTGCCTTGTAAATAGTCTCAATCTTTCTTGTAGGCTCTCTTAAGCTAAAGAAGCCCAGGACTGCAACTCAGTCTGTGCAAACCGGCCACCCTTGCTCAAGCATCCCTGACTCCAGTTTCCAACTCGTGGAAATGTATTTAACAATTTTTTTTTTTCTGAATACCCTCCTGCTTTCTGCACCCATAAATATTGGTTGAAGTTTTTAGCCTGGTTCTTTACTAAACC
Source organism: Origma solitaria (assembly GCA_013397895.1). Classification (NCBI taxonomy): domain Eukaryota; kingdom Metazoa; phylum Chordata; class Aves; order Passeriformes; family Acanthizidae; genus Origma; species Origma solitaria. The sequence continues at coordinate 1,709,454 of VZRL01007156.1, read as the reverse complement.
AATCTAAAACATGCTGTGTTTCTGCTTGACCAGTCAGCCTGGAGGTCCACTACTCATTCTCGTTTTTCACATGGATCATTACCTCTCTTCACTGCTTCTGCGATTGTTTTTCCATGATAATTAGCCATAAGAGAAACCATATCCAGAGAAGTGTGCAAAAGCAGTCAGTAAGATTGTATTTATGAAGTGCAATTTCCCTGTGACTGGCTTCCTGCAGCAAAGGAACCAGATAAAGGGATTTCAGATCCCAGGAATGTTCCCTACCCATGCCTTGGGGAATGTCACCGTCACTGCCCATGCCTCAGTTCCTCCATCAGTAAAATGATGGTGCTGACACTCATTAGCGACACAGCTGGAAAGCAGGTAATGACTGCAGAGACAGGGAAATTAAAAATAGATCTCACCTCTTCTGCTGAAAACTAAGCAAAGCCTGTCAATTTAGCCCCTTTCCAATGATTTTTTTAAAAAAATCTTTTAATTTGAAATGCTGCAACAGCATTTTATTCCGTGCTGCTGCCTGTCCAGGAACAGGCAGCAGCAGGGAATAAAAACAGACTCTGGGAAGAGTCATTCATTCCCATTTTCCCAGTTTCTCTCTCCACCAGTGGATCTGACACCATCATGTGTCTCCCAGCATGAGCTGCCACTCAGGAACCCTCAGCCTTAACCTTCCTGGGCTGAATTACTTGGTCAGTGCCTCTCCAAATTAATGCGCTGTCCTATGGGATGCTAATGAGATGGGGAGGGGAAGGTGCTGAGGCCAAATCGCAGCTCTAGCAGAGCCACAGCCCCCTATGGAGATTCCCAAAATAGCTTATGCTGAAGGGTTTACTGTAGGTGGGTGGATGTGGAGAGGAGCCATCCCAAGGTGCACAGTATGAGGAGAACTGGAGCTCCTCTGCTCTGAAGACAGGCTGAGAGAGTTGGGATTGAGAAGGCTATGGGGGCATCTTAAAGCCCCTTCCAGTGCCTAGAGGTGCTCCAAGGGAGCTGGAGAGGCACTTTGGACAAGAGCATGGAGTGACAAGGGGGAATGGCTTTCCACTGACAGAGGGCAGGGTGATGAGACCCTGGCACAGGTTTCTGGGGGAAGCTGTGGCTACTTCATGCCTGTAAGTGTTCCAGGCCAACTGGATGGGGCTTGAAGTAATCTAGGATAGTAGAAGGGTGACCCTGCCCATGGCAAGGGGGTGGAATGAAATGTTTTTTAAGGTCCCTTCCAGAACAAACCATTCTGTGATGCTATGGCTTAGGGTGTTCAGCACAAGCTGTCACAGATTTGCTGGCTGCTGGGTGCTCAGTTTTGGCTTGATCTTTGTGGCTTCCATTCAGAAAAAAAGGCACTTTTCTAGTCCAGCGGTGCTACTGGGGATGGTTAGCTAATACAGAGGCTGCCAGCATGGTTCAAAACTGCAATTTTGTAAGTGTGTGAAAGAGGTGACTCAGTTTGTAATTTAATTTAGGGAAAGTCATCTTACCACCTGCCTAAGTTTCCCCATGTATGAAACAGGGTTTTGAAGAGCACTCACTCTCAGAAACATTCCCCAACTGGCACAGTTAGGAAAAACCCTTTCCCAGGACACTCAAGAGGTGCTTAGGACCAGCCCTGAGATGAAAAGGATGTTGTGTGACCACATACCTGGCTCCTGTGCATTTCTATGCCCATTTACAATAACAAGCTCACAGTTAGTCATATTTTACCTGTTTATTGAAATGGACACTTTGGGGAAAAAAACACGAAAGTACAAGATTTGGTCCTTGAAGATTCTGGTCAAGCTGTGTTCTGGGTAGGCTTCTTCTTAGAGCATTAGGGTTGTGACTCCTTTCCTTTTTGTTGTTATGATTCACTAATGAGTATTCATGGTCTAATACCTGCCTGATTTTGTGTTCTGGTCTTCCCTGCATCACTGGTTTCAATCTGACTCTATCTCATCACAAAAATTAAATCTGAAATGCTGGAAAATGTCTTCAAGTCAATTAAAAATTTGATTTATATAGTTCTTCTACTGCCTCAAGAAAGGCCATGTATTTTGCTAATATTATGGGGAAATTGCTTTGAGCTTATGAGAAAGCCGAGCTAAAATTATGGTTGTTGAATATTTCCTTTAGCAAGCCTCTCTGCAGCTATGAGGTTTTTCTTCTTCTTCACTTAGGGAGAAACTTAAATGAAAACTCTGGGCTGTTCAGAATTTGACACACGCGAAATTTGGCCCTCCCTGACCCCTCAGTGTTCTCATCCACCCACCCAGATCCAGTGCAGCAAGAACTTTCTGTTACTCCCCTCCAAAGGTGTTATTTATTTATTGCCTTTAAATCTTTAGCTGAGATTTCCAGGACCTTTAACTCTTTTTATTTTTGCTGTGAGTTTCAACCCAAGTGTTTAACCCATTTCCCAGGAAGAACCAAGGAAAAGACCCTGTCTTATTACTTACACTTCAACCACTGTCTCTTGAGCTTCTTTCGTCTATTTTCCTTGCACACCTACATTTCAATGTGCAGCTCTAATTCCACTGCTAATATCTTGCAACTACAATCTCTGATCTTTGCAGGGAAAAGCTATCAGAATTTGCATGACTCTGGCAAATTCTTGGGGCAAACCCACGAGACTTGCATCAGATACTTTGCTTGGTGGGGAAACCTGGCTGCTAAATTCTTCCAAGGTGCCGTCTTTGAAGGAATCATGGAATCACAGAATGGTTTGGGTGAGAAGGGACATGAAAATTCATCTCATTCCAAGCCCTGCCATGGATAGGGACACCTTCCACTAGACCAGGTTGCTCCAGGCCCCATCTAACACGGCCTTGAACACTTCCAGAGATGAGGCATGTGCCATGGTCAAGTCCTACTCCCACTGTGATCCCACATGCTCATTTCCCTGATGCTCATTTCCATGCTCATCCCATGGCTCATTTCCTCTGGACATGACAACCAAATTGCTTGGGGACTTCACGCCACTGACTTCTCTCACCTGGTGATCCCTCTTTTGAGTCCTGACTGTGACACTCAGGCTGAGTGGAAGAAAGTGCTTCATTCAAAATGTTGTGTAAAGTCATTAGAGATTTCCCAGACAGTTTTCTATCTTAAGAGCTTTCAAGCAATTTGGAGATACACTGTACTTTGTATCTGCTGATTAGCAATCGATGAAATAGTCTGGATGAATTTGGGGGTATAAAAAGAATATTCTCCCTTGGTGGAAATAAGTTTATTGCTCTAGAAAAGCACAGTTCTACAGTGATGTTTATAAAAAATTAATTAAATAAAGATACTTGGTACAATTCTACATTGACTTTTGGATACTGATGGTAGTTAGGATCAGCCCTTGCTGATATCTTCAGACTTCAGCAATGTATTCATGCACAACACACTTGGTTTCTGTTCTGTGAAACACCTAATATAAACACCTATAAAACTAATGGGTTTATAGCTAATTAGTAGTCTATTAACCACAGGTAAACACTGGATCAGTGCAGCAGAACCTGTTCTTTACCACATGAGCCACTTCTGCTCACATCTTCTTGTTTCTAGGGCAATTTCATTGATGATGTATCAGAACAGTGCCACAAATCACATACGAATGCTATTAAGCACAGTTGACACATTTACAATGCTTTTTGCAAGCTGATCACTCATGGCTTTAATGACTGAAATGGTCATTGCTTTTATAGTCATGATTTCCCCTCCCATTAAAGAAGAGCCTATGAATTGCTTCCATCACCACAAGAGAAGGTAGAGGGAAAGCCTTGACCCAACAGAGGTTTAATGAAAACCAAGAATCTAATACCTAAATTTTTCCAGATAAAATATATTTATTATATGACAAAGCAGGGCAGGATTTTCCCAAAAGAGAATTTGGCCCTCGGGGCAATCCCAGGTTGGGAGCTGCTGGTGACCAGTTTGTGCATCCAACATCTTATAAATGTCATACCATGGAGCAAAAGGAAAGGGAATGCCGACACATGCCCAATGGCTGGAAAATCAGGGTAAAAGTGGATTGTGCTGTCTGAGCATTTTCCCAAAGAGCCTGTATTTACAAGATTCGTCTTTTTACAGACACACCCATGAATAACCCTGTTCATTCAGAGTTGAAATTCATGTAACAAGTGCTCTGTTTTGGTTGTGGACCATATGGTCTGTGGGAACTGCTGGCTTGTAGTGAGAACTGACTTGCAGTGGGAACTGTTAGTTTGCCTCGGTTCACAGGCATCGATTCTAGCTCAAGACAAGCAGGAACCATAGACAATTATAATTAGGGACTCGCAGCTGTTGTTACTGCAAGATGTTGTTCTAACTATAGGTAGCAGATGACATTGTGGGGTGGTGAATTGGGAGCCAATGGATGTGTGACATGAATGTTAGAAATAGTATGAAAGAGCCCTTTTAAAATAAAGAGTAGTGCCTTTCTTTGACCAGAAGCTGTTGTGGTGTGTCTTTACGTGTCGAGTCCATCTCAACAAGGACAATGGTCCCTCTCCATTCCCTAATACAACTCTGTTCAGATTGTCTCATCTGCTCACGTATTTGGTCATTTCTGCTGGCATAACTCTCTAATTGTCCTCCTTTGTCATGGCTCTTCTGGACAGGATTGCATTGTGAATTTGTAATTCAAAGCACCTGTCAGAGGCTGGGGGGTGATGAGTGTCACATGGGGAATGGACAGATATTTTCTCATCCCTGAACCCATGACAGGATGCAAAACTAAGTTGTACTTCATTCCCATTACAGCACCCCAGCTCCATCTAAGCTGGGAGTCTAAGCAGGCAAATAGAAAGATCTGGCCTCTAGTAAGAGCTGCCATCCCTCTTCAGAAAAATTACTTTGCTGGATTTAGCAATTTAAGCTGCAGCTTAAATTTTCTATGATTTTAAAAATATATTTTATATGGGGTTCTTAATAGCATTTTATATGTTGGGGTTTTTTTTAAATAAAGAGCAACCCTATTTCTTAACTGTGCTATGCTTTCTTTTTGCCACCTCACAACTTCCCTCAATGAGCCATTTCTTTCCTACAATTTCACACACAGTTAGTTTAAATGACATTTCTTTGAAAATCATCCCTGCAGAAACTCTGCCTGCAGGAAAAGGCACATGCAAACAAATAATGGAGTGGTTTGGGCTGGAAGGGACCTGAAAGACCACCTAGTGCAGACCCTTCAGCCCAGGTCACCTTGTGATTCTATGAGGGTGCTGGTCTGATGGTCACAGTAAGTCCCTGCCCAGGAGGAGCTGAATTTTAGTCTGGAATTTTGTTCGTCCTCATCAACTCCTTCACGTCCCCAGAAAATAATTCTTTAGGATTGCTCTTAGCAGCATCTGAAGACCAACTAGTGGTGTGAGAAACCAAAACCTCTCTCACTTTTAGTTCCATTTTGCTGTCAGAGCGCACTAGCAAACTATCCCCATATCCTTTGCTTCTCCAGAACAAATGCACAAGCAACAAAAACTGTAATAAACAAAAGCAAGCAGCTTTGAAAACATGCCATCGTCAGTCTCTTTTCCCATGTGTCATTTCTCAGCATACCCCTGCTACCAAATGTGGGAGATAGATAAAAGCCGTACTGTTAAAATCTTACTCTACGCTTGCTCCTGAAAGGATGCCTCCTGTGAGAGGCAGGGACTGGTCAGCGAGATGCGTTGACGCTGCATGGTAATTAGATGGAAATGCGCATGATTGACAGGCAAGCAGCCAATCCGCGCCTACCCTGCCCACGTGGAGGGTATAAAAAGGTTTTCCTGTCAATAAAAGATTTTCTGAGCACAACCAAGGGAGATCGTGTGCTCTGCTCCCCGACGCTACAACCAAACATGCTCACAAACATCTCTTCCTCAGCGGGATTCTCTCTGGGGGTGCTTCAGGATTCCTATGTGTATTTGAGACCAATGCCATTTATCTGGCCCATCATAGTAAAATTAAGAGAAATCTGTACATGGGATGGGGCTTAAATATTGATGGATTTGTGGGTTAAATCACTGTTGGAGGCCATGGCTTGTTCCCTATGTGTTGTCTAAACTCACGTTCACGGATGAGGTATCTGTGCTTACACCCTGCTCTAATTCAAACAGCCTGTGCCAGCTCCAAGATATATTTTAAAAAGTGTAATGCAGCACTTTGGTGGCTGAAAAGACCTTTGTAGAGATGGTTCCAAAATTGCAGTTATGCCCGTTACATGAGAAGGAGGCAATTTTCCCATGCATTCTTGAACATCCTGGCAACTGGGTGGTTGCATCTTTCCCTCCTCTGTAGAAAAAAGTAGCAGAGAGACACCTTGGTTTCTGCCCAGTGGTCTTGATTTCTGCCGGCAAGGTCTGAAGAACCTACATGGCAAAGGTCTGGGAGCTGAACTGGAAAAGCTCTGCAAATTCTTGGTGAACAGAACTCCTAATAAGCTGTGAAGGATGTGTCCTCTCAGCTGCCTCAGCACTTGGAGCCACCTACCCCAGCCTCTCCTTTGGGCTTTTCTCTCTCCTTTCTTGTCCCTCTGGTTTGTTAGTCACAGGGAAAGGAGCTTTTTAATCTATGTCTCACCCTGCCCATTCCCAAAACATGCTTCCAGTTTCCCTAGGCCATGTTGATATTCTGAGCCATAGCCAGGATGTGTATGGACCTTCACATGTAGGGCACCTCCTAACTACCACCCCTTGTCATCATCTTTTTCCTCATTCTGTATTTAACAGTCCAGAAAATTTTATACATGGAGATGGTAGGGAGCTGGAAGGAAATAGAGAACTGTATAAATGAAGGGATAAAAAACACAGGCACCATGAAGGAAGTGATAATCTGGACAGAAGAGGAGGCAATGCCCTAAGGAGAAACTGATTAAAGGGAAAAACAAAGGAGAGCTAGCCAAGGTTAGGAGAAGGACTGTGGAGGGGGTTGGAATTAGATGGTCTTGAAGTTCCCCTTCCAACCCAAAGCATTCTCTGATTCTGTGAAGAAAAAGTAAGTTTTTTGCACTGCAGGAGCTGGCCTGGTTTTGATGTGGTACACAAAGTCCTAGAGCTGGGTATTCCATATTGCCCTTGCTGGCCAGATGGGGACAACAGAATTAACGATCCACAAAATTACGGCTTTAGCTCGAGGGTGAGATGTGCTGTTACATCACTGAGGAGTGCTCACTGGGTGGCACACAATTCACTATCATTATTTAGAAGAGAGCAGGCATTTTCTTCACAACAAAAAAGATCCCACCTTATTCAGAAAGAGTTAAAAGGTTCTGTTGCTTAAGAAATTTAAATCCCTTCAGAGCTGTCAAAACTAAAAAATTAAATAAATTTTTTTTAAAAAGTGGGGGAAAGGGGGGAAAGAAATTACTGGTGGGTAGGTTCCTTCTCTCTGGAGTGACTAAGACCCAAAAGAAAGGCTAACACCAGGGTTGCAAAGAGTTTCTTCTTCAGGTCAAAAAGAAATCACTTCAAAACAGGAAAGCAGATAAGCAACCACTAATGCCCTGTATCCAAAATCCCTGCATACCCTTGGTCCTCACTTACTCCTCACCCTAGCGGGATTCAGCTCACTTGTGACCCCACATCACCCCACCACTTCAACCAATGCAGGTACAAACACTAATTTGGTTCCTATATTTGCACCAGGAATCTCCTTTTGGGTACAAGAATCTAATGCAAACAAATCCTCTCCCAAAATCACAAAACTCAGAGAAGTGAAACAAACAAAAAAAAGGCCCCGTTTTCTCCTGATTCCCAGCCTGCTCTGTAGCAAGCCCTAACAGATACAATCAGGTATTTGAGGAGAAATTATCTTCCCACTCCCTACCCTCCAGCCCTTTATCCCTGTTTTTTCCATGGCAAAGAAATCAGTATTCCATGGGCTATAGAGCACAGACATCTCATTATGTGTCGTGCTCAGCTGTGCTGATGGAGATGGAGATGAGTGAGGGTGGATGAGAGGAGAGCTGAGAGCACTTGCCATGAGCAGATGGCAAGGGGAGGGGAGAATAGGGGAGAACAGGTCCCTCAGGGGAGTACCTCTAGCTCAGAAAAATGTTCCTTTTCCTCTCTATCCCGGCCAACTGAATTTAGGTGAAGTGCAATTGGCCTCTCACCCGTTAATGATGTGCTTTTGAAAGGAAAGGAGGGAGGAGTCAGTCAACTGAGGTGTAATTGAGGGATGACTAATGGAAAGAACTAATGCAGGCGCCTTTGCTGCACTGCAGTAAAATAATACATTGATGAAGCAACTCCCTCCTTTCCTGATGACTTGGAGAGGATTTTGAGGACACCAAAAACCCCATCTGCATCTCTAGGGATGCAGCTCTAGGGGTTGGGGAGAAGCAGGCTGGCACAGCATCATTCAGGATGCTCTGAGACAGCACAGCACAGCACAGCACATCCCCCTTGGCATGCTCTCGTCAAACACCTTCCTGCAAATTTAGGTCCTGTATTTTGTCCAGGAATCACCTCTTGGCTGCAAGGGACCAGCATGTCCTTACTTTCCTTGCCAGCTCTACCAGATCCTGCCAGGACGTCTTGCTTACTGAAGGAGAGACTTGGGCATCACTCTTCAAGTACCTGTGGGTTCCATGGCTCCTGAGATTTTGCAGGGATGGGGAGGTCAGCCCAAGATTTGCAACTTTGGGTCCTTGTTAGCCAGATATCTGCCAGAGTTGGCCCGTAGCTGTTCAAACATTGTCTGGGCCAACTCAAAAGGGAAACAAAACATGGTACAGCTTTCTCCCCCAGAGGGGAAGGATGCCTGTTGCATTTTTCCATTAAAGGACAAGGACCTGCTCTTGTCCCAACCCAACCGTGTGGTTTAGTGCTTTCCCAGAGTGTGCTATGTCATTAGTTGGAAGAGAGGACCATGCAAAAAGTGTCCTGCTGTGGAGGTAGACAGTCACTCAGAGACAACAGGCACAGAGATATGGTGTTCAGCCTTTCCATGGTGCAAACATCCCAGTTAATCATCATTACAAAACCCTGGCAGTCATGGGGACCATTGAATGCGACAAAGTAAGAGAAGGAAGGGGAAGGAAAGCAGCAGCTCAAAGACCTGCTCTAAGGCTTCCAGACATCCTCAGGATGGCCTAGTGCTTTTCTAGTAATACTTGGAGAGTTTGAGGTGATACATACATTCATCTTCCTGTTTCATCTACCTGTTTTCTCTTTCCTATTTCTGATCACTGTTTCTAGGAAGATGTACTCAGGGCATTCTCTCTGTTCAAGGGACGGCACTGGAAGATCCACAGTCTGCTGTGGAGCAGTTCTGAGCTTTCCTTTAAAGTCAGAGGGTCAAAGAGGTGTTCAAAATACTTGGGTTGTTTTTTGGGTTTTTTTCCAGGAAAGGGAGAAAGTGAGGAATTGCAAATGTATTTGAGTATTTCCAACCATCTGGTCCTTCCCAGATGCAGTAGTCCAGCACACCCCCACCTGCTCAGCACACTGGGCTTTGTTTTCATTTTCAGACCTGGGCTATGCATGATCATTGTGGCCTTGTACTGCTTCAGCCACCTGCTGATGGTCCTTGGCAGGCTATTTGCATGGCAAGAAACAGTGGGGTGTTATTAGGGGCTCTTCCTTCCTGAGTCAGTGACCTAAGGGGAAACTGATTACAGGGAAAAACAAAGGAGGGCTAGCCAAGGTTAGGAGAAAGAGTGTGGAGGGGAATGCTGACAGAAACAGAGATGCAGATGCCATGTCCTGAGATACCTCCCTGCCTCTCTCTCTGCCCTGTGACCTGTCCCACCGTTAGGAGATTTATCATCATGAAACCTCTATCCTAAAACAAACTTGGGGATTTTTTCCTGGAAAGAGACTTTGTTGAGCTATAGATCCTCTTCTCTGTGAGATGCCTACGTGTTGCTGTCACAGTCTCCCTTTTGCCACAGTGTAGAGCCGGGTTTTTCTGCAGTCGAAGCCAAAACCAGACAGCTGATCTGCTTGCTGTTGCCTCTCTGAAGTTTGGGGAGCATGTGAGTTTACCGAATGGCCGCATCGCTCCTCCCCTGACCACACCTGGCCAACATCTTTTGTCTCTTACAAAAGAGTAAATGGTCCTTAAATACCTGGTCGTTGTTTACCTAGCAACAGAACGGGGAAAAATTCTGCCCCCCTTCCCAACCTTCAACAATGATGAAGCTCAGTGCTTCTCCTAGGGGCCCAAAAGCCACCTTTCCTCCCCTCTATGTACCCCTCGTGTTCACCTCTATGTACCTTTAGACAGATGTAACCAGAGGTGAACTTGAGCTGGTTTTGGGAAGGAATCTAGACCTATGTTCAAAGTTTGGGCTGAAATCAAACTATACTTTACTCCTCTTTTTTCTCATAGTACATCCATGCTCTCATTACACCCATCTGCTACAAAGCAGACACGTAAGTCTGCTACAAATTTGTCTGCTCAAGGTTCTAAAACCTTACACAGATAATTCTGTACTGAGAATTCTGTACAGAGAACACAGGGCACCCACGAAGGGGAATACTCACATGTAGACCATTTTCCAGGACCCAGGAATCTGGATTAAAACAGCCTCCACTATCTTGGCCCCTCCAAAGTACCTACTCCAGGAAAGCCACCTCTGACCTAAGTTTGTTTAAAACAAACCTCATCTGGGATTAAGAAAAAAAAAAGCCGCAAACACACTCTTTCCCCCAGGAGCCATTCCCAGACTTCCGCTTACATTACTATGAGTCTCATCACAGAATGGTTTGGATTGGAAGGGACTTTTAAAGATCCTCCAGTTCCAACATCCCTGCAATGAGAAGGGACACCTTTGACTGGTTCAGATTGCTTGAAGCCCCAACCAACCTGATCTTGAATGTTTCCAAGGATGGGACAGGCACAGCTTCTCTCTGCAAACTGCGTCAGTGCCTCACCACCCTCAGAATGAAAAATGCCTTCCTCATATCTGGTCTGAATGTATCCTTTTTCAGTTTAAAACCATTCCCCCTTGTTCTATCCCTGCAGGTCAAATAAAAACTGTGTCTCCATTTCTTACAGGCCTCCCTATTCCCATTCTCCATGCTGTACAAGCCCAGACTGCTGGACCTCTGCCTGCATTTGCAACTTTAATGATACCCATAGCAGCAGGGAGAAATTTCCGTGTTGAGAAATTCCTATGGGAAAGCAGAACAAGAATGGGCTGAAATACAGCCTGGATAAAGCTGCAGAGCCCAGGACTAGTGGTTTTGTGATGACACCCAATGGTGAGGAGCAAGACTGCAGCCAAGGTGTTCTGGCCACCGGGTCAGGAATAACCTGAAGTGTGCAAACTGTTCATAAAAGATACCAGATTAACTAGAACATCAAAGAAATACCAAAAGAAAAAGGGAATGCATGTGTGACTTTAGTGTATGGCTGGTGTGGGACTGCTCATCCCTCCCATCTTCAGACATGTCCATGGTGGTTTTGTAGTGATTATTTCATTATCAGTAGAGCATTTAAAAGACCTAGGCATGGACAAGCATCTTGATACTGTCCAGTGGGAACAGATGGTCACTCCCTCAAAGTGCAAAACAGGGATTCCTGCCCCAGAAAGGCGATACACAAGGAGAGAACAAGTAACTGATTGCGCATGACTTAGAATAAAAAAAAAAAAAAAAAAGGGAGGGAAAGGATGAATCATTGAAAAACATCAAGGGGGCATATTTGAGCAACCTGGTCTAGTAGAAGGTGTCCCTGCCCATGGTAGGGAGGTGGAAAAGGTCCCTTCTAGCCCAAACCACTCAGCGATTCTATAAATACTTCCAGCAGGAGCAGCTGCAATATGTGAGCCCAAGGAAGAATTTTATATGCATGGAAATGTCAGCATTCAGATGTGATTTTCTAGATCAGGGAACAAACAGGAGAGAGGCTCAGGGAGACCCAAGCAGAGGTCCCATAAGGTTGCACTTTTGAGTCTGTCTGGGGTTTCCATGGGCTGTTCTTAGTGGCCAGCTGGATTCCACAGCCCCTGTGCACAAACATCATGGAGCAAGTAGAGGTTGTCAGCTTTTGTATGGCATATTAAGATGCTGAGATCGGTGGATCTTGAAGCTCTTTAGGATTTTGGAGAACAAGATGAAATTTGCTCATTCTGAGGCTTTGTGCCTCAGTTTCCCATCTGAGCTGTATTGTGACCAGCTGAATTAGATTTTTTTTCCATGCTTTTTCTTTTCCACAGAGAAATGCCTGACCTTCTCCAAGTCAGAGATGGGACCAATCTTTGAGCTCCACAGCCAGATTTCACCTGCATCCCCAGGAAGTCATTTGTGTAGTCTCACCCCAGCCAGGCAGGCAATTTCCAATAATGTAGGTTTTTACCCAAAAAAACTCCCCAGCTTTATTTGACAAAAGTGAAAATTCAGCATTCATGTCCACTTTGACAAACCTGTTGTCTTGTGCATCATAAAGTAAGCAGGTATCACCATGCCCTCTCCAGGGTGGGCCAGGTGTTTTTTGCCTAACGAGATCCAAGCTGCATGACCTGGACCCCAAGAAGATGAGAACAGGCTGAATCAAGGGATGTCACAGGGGTGAATCCATCACTATTGATGCCAAGGTGTGCTGGTGAGCCTGGATTATCCTATGATCCTGTGAGCCTGGTCCAGGACCTCCCCTGCTCTGCTCAGTGGGGTGTAGCATGAATCACCTTGCCCTTTACAAAGCTCATTTCAACCATCCTCTTGTCTGATTCCACCTCTTGTAGCAAAAAAGGATCAACCTAAATCCCAGCCATACAGATCCAGCTGGGAGCTCTGCATGCACTGGAAAAGGGGTCTGAGCATCCATGGGCCGATGGGACCTCCTGAGATGGAGAGGAATGCACTGTTCCCTAGAAGCAAAAGTTATTTTGCAGAGGTGTATCACAGCTGGGATCTGAGAGCTCATCCAGGAGTTGGAAAACACTCTTTCCCCTGTTTTTCCAAATTAGATGTGGTTTGGATGGAGAAGTGTTTGTCTTGGCAGCAGATGGCAATTTTACACAGGAAATAGGACTGGAAATGAGGTTCTTTGTCCGATGAACAGCAAGTGGAACAAGGCAGCAGCTCCCAAGCATTGATCATCAGACATGGCACGTATACCTTGTAAATATCCCAAATTCTGGTTTGCTGGCCTTGCTTCAGTTCTTTCAGAAGGTCTTCCTCATCTTCTTTCATCTGCCACTGATAAATATATCACTGACTAACCCACCCCTCCCCCTCCAGTGAATATTTGCAACTGCCACCACAAGTAAACCAAGTTCCCATTTTGGGTTGGTGTTTACATGTATTTATGGCAGGTTAGGGGAAAAAAAACCACTGGGGAATTAATTGCCTTAAGATATTTTCTTCATGTTCAAGCTTTGGGGAAGGGAAGTTCAGG
>VZRL01007156.1:1593856-1695976 GCA_013397895.1 Origma solitaria | reverse complement strand
GAAGGGAAGGGAAGGGAAGGGAAGGGAAGGGAAGGGAAGGGAAGGGAAGGGAAGGTTTCCCTGAAAACTGAATGTCACATTTGACTATTACAGCTGGAAGTAGTGTTTCCAGAATTACAACAAAAATTATTTTGAACACTTTAATTATTATCATCATCAGTATTATTATTATTACATGAACAACAAAGTAAAATATTACCATCTTCCTGGAAAACTCTTTCATGGAACATTTGCACTTTTTAATATCTCTTTATTGGTCTTGACCAATAAAAACATAGGTCAACATGGCAAGTAACCACCAAATTCACATCCATTTATATGCATGCACACATCTACCCTCCATTGATTCCCAAGTGAACTGTGAAATAATTCACTGAGAACCCCTCAGATGGCAAGCTCATTATTTGGCTTATCTGACTGATAATAACTGCTTAAAGAGAGGAGGAAAAAAAAATTGGTGCTCTCAGCTGGGTCTTTCCCAGGATGATTTGTACATAAGAAGGATTTTTCCCTTATTGGGAGGAGAATGCATAGTTGGTCACAGGACAGACTTATTGGTCAGCCACAATCTGTTTACACAGCAGAGGCTGAAACCAAACGAACACCCAGCCCTGATGGGAGATCAGGCTGAATGGATGTGCCTGGACAAATAAATTTGCTCCTGCCCCTTGAGGTGACCCATGGAAGATTGCAATTTTCTGGCTTTTTTTTCTCTTCCATGAACACTTCTATATCATAATTGTGTTTTTTTCCCTCACTTAATTCTTATAGGTTAAGGAGTGTGAGCTTTAGAGGGGCAAGATTTATGGTAGAAGAAAGGCTTTAATCTTTTCCTGCCTGAATACAAGGTACTGACTCACTTTACATGCCATTCATAGAATTATAGAATTGTTTAGGTTGGAAAGGACAAGTAAAATTATCAAGTCCAACCATTAAACTAGCAGAAGCACCACTAAACCGTGTCCCCAATTGCCATATCTACACATCTTTTAAATCCCTCCAGGGATGGGGACTCCATCGCTGCCCTGAGCAGCATGTGCCAGGGCTGGACAAGCCTTTCAGGGAAGGAACTTCCAATCTAAACCTCTGCTGGTGCAACTTTGGGCTATTTCTTGTTGTCATAGAGTCATAGAATGGTTTGGGCTGGAAGGGACCTTAAGGATCCCTGTTACTTGTCCCCTGGGAGCAGAGCCCAACCCCCAGCTGGCTCCACCCTCCTGTCTGGGGTTGTAGAGAGTGAGAGGGTCACCACTGAGCCTCCTTTTCTTCAGGCTGAACCCTCCCAGCTTTCCCAGCCGCTCCTTGTTCTCCAGACCCTTCTCCAGCTCTGTTGCCTTCTCTGGACAGGCTCCAGCCCCTCAGTGTTCTTTGTATCAGGAGGGGCCCCTAACTGCCCCCAGGACTGGAGGTACCTCAGCAGTGCCTGGGACAGGGGACAGTCACAGCCCTGGTCCTGCTGCCACCACCAGTGCTGGTACAGGTGCCATTGGCCTCTTGCCCACCTGGGCACTCTCCAGGTAGTGTTCAGCTGTTTATGATGATCTACTCCATGACCTTCCCCACCACCACGGTCAGCCTGACAAGTCTCTAGTGCCCTGGATTTGCCTTTCAACCCTTGTAGGTGGGCCTCACATTTGAGAACATCACTTGGTTAGCCAAGACTGCTGGTAAATGATGGAAAGTGCCTTGGCAACCTCTTCCACTGGCTCCCTCAAGTACCCTTGGCTTCATCCCGTCTGGCCTCATAGACTTGTGTCTAAGTAGCATAGCAGGTCTGAACCCCTTGAATTATGGGGCCTTCATTCTGCTTCCCATCCCTGTCTTCCAGCTGCAGGGTCTGGGTACCCAGTGAAAAACTGGTCTTGCTATTAAAGACTGAGGAAAAGAAGGCATTGAGTACCACAGCCTTTTTCTTGTCCCATTATGTCTCTGTGATTGTAACTCTGTGGTAGTTTTTCTGCTGATCCAGTATTATTTGCCTGACCAGGTCCAAGCTGCAGCACCTGGACTCCAAGAAGCGGAGAACAGGCTGAATGAGGGCATGCCAAACTGGCATGTATCAAGCTGGTTTTGATGCCAAGAAGAGCTGGTGAGCCTGGTTTAAACCTGGAGGTTTCCAGCTCCTGTTTGCTGCCCATGCTGTGTGCACTGTTGTAGTTGGGCTGTTGATCTCAGTTAAAGACTTACAGTAGAGAAAGTAAATATTTCTTTCTCTGGCTCATCTGCACATGTAGGAAGTACTCTTTTTGACTTGCACTTGCATGTTTTTAGCAGTGGGTTTGGTGACTGGTCTGCACACAAAGACCATGTTAGCTGTCACCTCTGGCTGTACATGGCTGGGCAATGTTCATCCCATTAATCACTTATTCTGACATTTTCCATGTGTATCAGATGGAAGACAAATAAATTACATGCTGGGATTCCTGCATTTCCTTTTTGACCCCACTGGCCTTCATGGAAGCAACATTTCTTCATAAGATCTGTGCAATTACAGGGATAGATACAGGATGGGTCCCAAGCAGGAAGGGGGGTGGGATTAACTTTCTGATAAGAAGAAAGTCCTTTTAAAGGAAAACAACCCCAAATCTGCCTTGGTGTGGAACATATTGAGCACGTATGATTAATAAGACTAGAATAAAGGCTGAAGAATTAGAGCATCAGCATTGGGATCCATGTATATTTGGGAGCATTTTAGCATCCAGGACACCCCTTGGTCCCCAGTGGGTGTACAGGTTCCACAGGGAGATTTTCCTCGCCTTGGACAGGAAAAATGCTCTCTCCATTGTTTAGCCTCTCCTGACAAATGCAAAGGGCTGTCCTATAGAATCACAGTTGGTAGGGACATCAGGAAGTCTCTAGTGCAACCTTCTGCTCACAAGTTCAGTTCTAGTCTCAGCTCTGATATTTATCCAGTTGTGCCTTGAAAACCTTCAAGGATGGAGCTTGCACCACCTCTCTTGGCAAACCTTCCCACCAGTTCTCTTCTGAATGCTCCTCTGCTGAGGCAAAAGCATCCTCCAGCCTCTGCCAGTGTCCCAGCAGATGGAATGAGTCTTTTTGAAAGAGCTGCTCATCCCTGGACAGGCCAGTTCTTAAGGTGCTATGCAGTGACTACTCCTGATTGTAACACAGCCAGATTTAAGAAAACCAGTGTGCCAACATCTAAACCAAGTCAATAAATACTGATTGTCCCCCACCAGAAGGGAATAGGTTTTGAGAACAAAGCCACCCAGCATCCAGGGAAGGAGTAAGAAAACCCTGTGTAAAGGTGTTTCAAGTGATACACAGTGCGCTTATCACATTCCCATCTGTATCTGAGAAGGGAAACAAGGCACCACCAATGTTCCTCTAGGAGATCACCACCACCCAGGGACAGTCCTGGTAGAAAGAGAGTGGGGAAGATGAAAAGAGAGAAGGAAAGCCCCGAGTTTTTATCATCTGTACTATCCAGTTTGTAATCAAAACCAGCAGCTGTTCTCTCTGGCCCATGGTTAGAAAGGAAATTCTCATCAGCCAGGGAAGCAAGGGACAAAGTCTCACTAGTTGAGAAGTGGAAAAGCTTCTGATTCGCTGTCAAAAATCTCATCTGCAGCCAAAGAAAATCCAGCCATGTCCTCTACCCAAGTGAGTCTTGACGTCTGGATTTATAAACATAGGTAGGGGCACATTAATGAGCTCTGGAGAGCACCTGCTACCAGCTTCATTACAGATGAGTGGAAAAAATACCATTCCAAGGAATCCCTCAGCTGGACATAAATATTTAGCATGTGATCAGTAGCTCAGTATTCCCCTGACCTGAATAAATCTCAGTTGTTCATCCTGCCTTCAAATAAAAGTTCCATAATCAGGGTCATTCCACTCACTTAATCTTTTTGAGGGTCACAGTGAAGAGAGCTGGTTGGTATCTCTTTGTAGCCCCCATATTTCACCTCTGGCAGAAAAGCTGTTTATGGCTAAATCATGTCTGAGAGGCAATTTTACCTCAGCCTAACAGGATACTACAGAGGTTCACATTGCCTGTAGCATGAAGACTGGCACTGCTCAGCAGCTGAAACAGAGCCGATTTTTGGGGCTTAGAGGTTGGAGCATGTGTTATACGGGCCCTTGGCAAACTCAGCCTTTTGGACCCCAAAAACAGCTGTTTGGGTTCAGGTTAAACATCTTTCTAATCCAGTATTTCAAGACCAATAGAAGATGCAAGCAAGATGTAGAATCACAGAAGGATTTGGGTTGGAAAGAAGTATCACTCTCTTCCAGCACCCTGCCATGGGCAGGGACACCTTCCACTAAACCAGGTTGTTCCAAGCCCCATCCTACCTGCCCTTGGACACTTTTAGGCATGGGGCAACCTGTGTCAGGGTCTCACCACCATCACAGCCAAGAATTTCCTCCCAATATCCCATCTGCAGCAGATAGAGCACCCAGGGGGAGGTAATGCCCAGTAACAGTGTTCTGGCACCTTTGTATGGGATATATTCCCACCTGTTTTCTATTTTGAAGGAAAAGGGCTGTGAAGAGCCGTGTCTGCCTCTCTCTCACACAGAACACTATTCTAACACAGAAGCTGTCCAGCGTACAGAAGGCAAAGAAAGAAGCCGCGGAGCCCTGTGCTTGTGTATGCCCTGGAGAGCATTGCAAAAGGCCAGCTGATAGATCCTTCATGAGCAGAGTTAGCCAAGAAGGCCCTTGTTGCTTCACCAAGTAAGTTGCAGCCGATGCATTTGGTCACAAAACATGGAGGAAGAGAGACCTTCCCTGCCCCTTCAGGCTTGCAGAGTCCAAGCAGCTAGAGCTCCCACAGAAGGAAGCATCCAAACAAAAGGCATTCCGCAAATATCTCCTTCCCTTAGCAGCCTTGAAAGCACACACAACACACTGCCCCTCCGTGCCTTCTTTCCCAGTGACACGTGCTGTCCCATTTAGTGCTATCGCAGCTCCGTCACCAACGTCCAGCAGCTGCTCCCATCAAATAGGCTCTAGAAGAAAAAGCCAGTGCTGGGCTGCACCTTCCGCTTGCCACACATAAGCCACATCCACAACCCACCGCTGCAAAATCTTCTCTGCCGCATCTCCCATCGATTTCTCCTGATCACAGAGTCTAACGCTGTCGCCAAGTGCTAAGTGCGCTTGATTCCACAGAGAGCTGCAAGAGGAAGAGGTCCTAACACGAGCAGCTGGCGTTGAACTCGCCCCTTACAACTGCTCGCTTGAAATCCGCACGCAAGCGAGTGGCAGCCAAGTCCCAGTTCCTTTGCAGCCTCCATGCTGCACACACAAGCAAGCACACACCTGCTCCATGGCTTTGTTCTTCACCTTTGCCAACAGCACGTGCTTTCCTTCTCCCTGCTGGGCGGCAAAGAGCCACCTCCACTTCTCTCTTGCACAAAACACCATGCCGGCACACAAGCTCTCCAGTGGACAGAGGGCGATGAAAGAAGCCGTGGAGCCCCGTGCTTGTGTGAGCAGTGTAAAGCATTGCAAAAGTGCAGACGAAAGCTCGTTCCCAAGCTGAGTGAGCGAAGCACGTTCATGCTGCTTCAACAAGCAACTCGCAGCCATTCCACTCTGTCGCACAACCTGGAGAGAGAGAAGCACTTTCTCACACCTCCAGGCTGGCAGAGTCCATGCCGCCAGAGCTGCCACAGAAGAAAGCAGCAAATCAGAAGGTGTTCCTGAAGTACCCCCTAGTCTTAGCAGCCTTGGAAGTGCAGCGCTTGCACTCCATCACACAAGCTGGAGAGAGATAAACTCTTCCCCTCACCTTCAGGCTGGAAGAGTCCCTTGCTGTTTTACCAAGTAACTTGCAGCTGTTGCACTCTGTTCCACAAGATGGAGAGAGAGAGAGAAGAACTTCCCAACTCCCCTACACAAGCACTTCGCCTCTTTCTGAGTGAGAGAGAAGCAAAGGACTCGTCACAGCCTGGCAGGGAGAACGAAAGTGCGTGCTGTTGCCAAAGGTGAAGAAGCAAGGCACGGAGCCTGGCACTTGCTTGTTTCTGTGCGCAGCTGTGTCACAATGGGATGGCATGTCTCTCAGGGAAGGGAGGCATGGAGGCACGGAGCCGCACTGCAGTGTGCGCACTTTCAAGGCAGCCAAGAGAAGGGGTGTCTTGAGGAATGCCTTCTGTTCAGATGCTTCCTTCTGCGGCAGCTCAAACCACTTGAGCTCTGCAAGCCTGAAGCACTGGGAAAGTGCTTGTCTCTCTCTCTGCACATTGCTCCCCAGAATGCAAGGGCTGTGAGTGCTTGTTGAAGCAGAGAGAGCATCGTGGGCTGACTCTGCTTGCGAACAAGCTTTCGAAAGGCTGCACTTTGGCAATGCTCTCCAGGGTGCATACAAGTACCATGCTGTGAAGCTTCTTTCTTCACCTTCTGTGTACTGGAGAGTTTGTGTGCCAGTAAGGTGTTCTTTCTGGGTGAGAGAGAAGCAGACAAGGCAAGGCTGCGAACAGACGGGGGCACATGAGGAACACCTTCTGTTCAGATGCTTCCTTCTGGGGCAGCTCGAACTGCTTGAGCTGCGCAAGCCTCAAGCTACGGGAAAGAGCTTCTCTCTCTCTCTCACTCCCTCTCTCTGTTGCAGGGCAGAAAGGCCTTACAAAATGAGGGCCTTGTTACTCGTGTAAAATCCTTGCTCACTTCTGTCACTTCGGCTAACTAGAAAAGCATTCTGGGAATGACTCAGCTAAACTAGGGGTGAAAAATAAGATACATAATTTAAAAACGATTATTAGAACCAGTAAGTGCTCACACCATAGGAGTGATGGTGATGGTACACCTGATGCCTGTTCCCATTGTGGTCTATGGTGGTTGGTTAAGCACATTTGTTGAGCCTCACAAGTATGTAAACCCATGACAAACTAACAGTTTAAGAACCCTGGATTTTTGCAATAAAGTGTCTTCACCATACCATCATAGAGATCATGTCTTTAATGCCACAAACAGTGCCCACTGTGTGAGGAGTGATAATTCAGCTATCTGTCCATCCTGCGGCGCACCCCATGGAACTGAAGTTCTGGCGAAAGGGAGCAGCTGCCTGCTAGCTGGCGAATAAATCACCGTGGGGGAAGAGGTGAGCCATGGGGAACATGGGAAATAATATTACTATGGAGGCGCAGTCTGTCCTAACATAATGAAGCAGTTGCTAGGAAAGCATGAGAAGACCATCACTTGCTTAAGCAACTTTTGAGATAAACTG
Organism: Origma solitaria; assembly: GCA_013397895.1. NCBI lineage: Eukaryota > Metazoa > Chordata > Aves > Passeriformes > Acanthizidae > Origma > Origma solitaria. The sequence goes on along the minus strand of VZRL01007156.1, from coordinate 1,688,778 downwards.
CTGATGAAAAATCAGTAATCTCTGTAAGCATTTTTACTGGTGACCTGTGGGAGACGCAGCGAGCAGCAGGGAACATAAAGGGAGGAAAAATATCCCTCAAGCCCAAACAGAAGCTCTTGCATTGTCAGAATAGAGACATTTCAAAGCTAGGCAGATTAGAGACCCCTCAGACCCCGATGACAACAGGAGACCTGCTTGGTGAGCCACGATTCAGCGGAGGGCAAATTGTTGCCTCAGCCTATGAGGTCAGGTTGGACTGTGAGTGTCAGGGAACTGGGAGGTGTCATTGGTGCGTAGATGCAGTTTAAAAAGTATTGCAACATATTCTCCACAATGGAGCACCTTTTATTATTCATTACAGAACCCTGCAATTGTTCTTTAAATGAGAGAAGCCTTGATATAACATCCCTCCTCCCAGGGGCTACTTGGTCAGTTGGGGCTTTTTTGGCAGGGCCGTGAGGCCGCTCCTCACTGTGCTTCAGTGCACCGAGCACAGCTTGCAGGGCTCCATGCATTCCCTGGCCCAGGCAGAGCCATTCTGTCTGCAGTAAACTCCAGCAGAGCAGCTCGGGATGCTGTCCTTGAGGAACGCAAGAAGAACTGCCCAGAAGAAGAAGCAGCAGGTGGACCAGAAGCGGTCTGGGCCAGCCACACTGCTTTTTTCCCTGCTCTCGCTTTCCCCATGCACACCCCCTTCCAGGCCTGCACAGGCTGATTCGTGAACATATTTTCACAGTACCTTTTAAATTAGTACAACTGAGGTGTGTTTTACATTTGTTTCCAAGAGAAAGTTTCCCAAAGAGAAAGCCTCGCAGCAGAATAATAACCAACTGGTTGATAACAAACTTGGGGCAGAGGGCCAAATTGCTGGACTGTCTGTAGTTGCTGCTGAGTTGCTTTGAAAGTGTTTTACATTGAGTACACCTCTGATGTTAATGAAGCTTTAGCCTGATAAAACTGAGGGATCGATGCTAAAAGTATAGGGCAAAATTTATTTTTTCCATACCTAGCCCAGGAGTTCACAGAGCTGCATTGGCACCCATGCAATGACATGTTCAGAGGATGCCTGGGACTGCAGCTGTGTGACCTTGAGATGCCTAAGCTACTTAGGACGAGCCAAGTAGTACAAAAATAATTGCAGACAGCACATGTAATTCCTTCTATTGGTCCCTGAAATACACCTATTTCTAGTGATTCCATAAAGAATCAGCAAAGTAGCTCAGAGCATCATTTATCCTTACATGCATAATATCTTGGCTTATGGACAGGCTCAGCATCTTAATCAATACGGATCCAGGTAGCCCCTGACAAATTCAGTAGAGCCCTCTTTGGAATATTTAGGGTGAATATCAACTGGACAAGATGTAAGGCTATAGCAATTAACTTTGGAGCCTGATGTCAAAACACTGAATGATTTGCAAGGGTTGCTGGGAGCAGTTAACTGCATGGGGCCCATGCTGGGCTTGACCCCATGTATGTTGTCTGCGGAGGCTGTTCAGGAGTTGGATGAAGCTGGTTTATGGTTTCTGCTATGGGAGCAGACAGTGTAGTGCTAGCTTTACCTGTTTGCTTGTACAGCTTTAATAGGGCAGTTCAAATGTGACTGTTCTGCTGTGAAGGAATGTGTACCAACATTCCAAATGAGTACAGCCATTCAGTGCTTCCACTGTTTTGTTCTTCCCTAACACTTGTGGATTATAGTTGAGCTTAATGCCAAAGCAGTTTAACTGTGGCGATTGCCCAGGCGGGTGTCTAGGCATGGCACTGGCTTGCAGAGCATCTCACGGAGTCAGAGGGTGAGGTGGTACATGGATCTTGAGAGAAAGTGCATATGTAAAAGGGTGTTTGATGCAGTTCACTGGGTGCAAGTTACAAGTTGACTTGCTGATGACACAGAATAGGTTCCAGAAGAAAGAGGCCGTGCTGGGTTTGCCTTTTCTTTTGTCACCTATAAACTGCACAGCCAACAATGAAATTATTCCTCTTCGTTCCTTGCTAGATGCAAGATTACATTCTGTCACTCTCCAAGAGCCAGGATCCACCACGGAGCTTTTCCACGAAGTGCTGCTCGCACACGAATGCGGCCGGCCCAGAAAAAAGTTTGGCTTTCTCCTGGGCACTGGCAGCACTCGTGGAAACAACCACACGATGGTGCCGTCGACTTGCAAATGAAGGAGCCTCACCGAGCCCAGCTCAAAACCACCCCAAGGGTAGAGCCAACGTGGGAACGTCCCTGTTCTCAAATCAACTGTGTCAGCATAAAAAGATTGCACTGATCTTCCCTTTTCAAGTGCAAACTCTTATTTGCACCGAGCTCAAATGGCAACACAAACTCCTTTGCTCCGACAAATCTTTCCATTCTCTCGGAGTCCGGCCACAAACCTGAAAATATCTTGGTAAAAGCAGAGCTCACAAAAGTGCCAGGTGAGAAAGCTCTTGCTGCCTACAACTTCAACTGTACCTGTTGAACTACAGGCACACACCCTGCTATCAGCACTTTCCTTCTCATCTCTAGGCACCATCCTAAGCCTTCAGTCTCACTGCATCAGCATCCAGTCAGATCCAGCACCAGGGACTGCTCACTCAACAGAGAAACCAGGACAAAAAACTCGCCACCTTGGGTGTTTGCATTCCCACTGACAGCTCAACAGCGCTGACTGAGAGAACCGCCAATTGGCAAAAGCCTTTAAATTCAGTAAGACAGCACGGCCAAAGTGCACTAGAAAGGTCGTTCCAGAGCCGAGGTACAGTGGAGAAGGCTGTCTTTGTTTCAACAAGCAAAACTCGCAGCCCTTGCAGTGTGGGGCAAAAGGTGCAGAGAGAGAGGGAGCGAGAGAAAAAGAAAAGCACTTTGCTGCAGCTTCAGACTTGCAGAGCTCAAGCAATTCAAACTGCCCCAAAAGGAAGAATCCGAACAGAAGGTGTTCCTCATGTACCCCGTGCTGACGGCAGCCTTGCCGGGCTGCAGAGAGCTGTTCGCTTCTTCAACGCCCTTTGCGAAGAGCGCCTTCCTGGCGAAGAAGCCTCTCCGGCGGGCAGAAGGCAGAGAGCTCTGCCGGAGAGCACTGCCCAAGTGCTCAGAGTGCTGTTTCTGCTGCCACAAGGCTCTCGCAGCACTCGAAGTCAGGGACACAAGGTGCAGAGAGAGAGGTCAGAAGGTGACAAGGCAGCAGTGTGGTCAGGACTCTGTGTGGGTTGCTTTGTGCAGTGTAACTGGAATAACTCTGAGTCACAGCTGGAGGGCCCCAACTCATTGTGATTACCAGCAAAGCTAAGATTTCACTAACAAGCCTGTGGCTGTCACATGCACAAATTTCTCCTATCCCAGTGCTACTTGCAGAAAACCCCCCAGTTTTCCCCTCCACCCTTCCCACAGTGGGTTGCACATGGACAAGTGCTACCCTGCTCTCACAGTCTGGCAGAGCTCTCAGCCCAGCTGGGAGGCATAGGCAGGTTCTGTGTCCTGTTGCAAACTATCTGCCACCTTTTCCAGTCCACCTGACTGGTCCCCTAACCACCACAATAGGTTGCCCTCATATGTCCCTTGTCAGACCTCTGCATGAAGCAGCAGCCTTGTCTCCTGCCAGAATTTCTCTTAATGCTTTCCATTTTCAATTAATTTCTTTCTCTTTCCCTCCCATTTCCATACATGCCAATGGGCCCATTTCCATTTGGCCACAGTGGTGCTGCAGTTAAATCCGTTCTTGTTGTGTAGGGATTATTAGCTCATTAGAAGGTAACTATCCCAATCCTTCTGGGACAGTCCCAGTTTTGACCTTCTAAAGTATTTTTCAACGTACAAGTCACAGGTGCCAGACCAGATCCCCAAGGCAGAGAGGTGCAATGATTCCCCTAAGGTGGCACAGAGCAACTTTGCTCTGGGGGACACAATGCCTAAAAAGCACAAGATTTTTTGAAATGTCTATGTGACTGAGAACGAGTTAGGACACCTGAGTTATCTTCTTGACCTTCCCTTTACAACCTCTGTATACTTTCATAGAAGTGCTTTTGTCTGTCCTGTATTTGTTTTTCCTCATCAAACCAGTGTCCATGAGTCAGAAAACAGAAGGGTTCATAACACCTTATCACAGCAGGTTTCAAGACACCTCAGTGAGAGTATTGTCAGATACTATAAAGATCTCTGGCGGTTTGTAACGGGCAAAAAAAGGAGGGAGTGCCAATGATATAGCTTCTCTGCCTTGTGCTTGCCTGCCATCACTGGCATGGCAGCATTGGAGTACAAGCAATGTAAAGGACCATGACGGACTTATCACCTCTCAGGGCTAAAGAGGAGAGAAAGAACTAGGTTTTCTTACACTGCAGAGCTTTTCTCAGGATGATAGTGCTCCCCTTGGTCTCTTTAGGAAGGTTCAGTGTGTCTCTGAGGCTCCCACCCTGGTCATAGCAGTATGCTGCAAGTTATTATCCGCTGCGACCTTCTTGGCTAGCTTGTGGCAAAAGGCATATTTTCTGAATACTCCTATCTTGCAAAACACGCAAGGTCTTAGAAGCTTGAAAAGAGATTAGCTAAAGCAGGACCTTAAATCCTGAAGCCCAGGAAAAAAGGCTCACTGAAGCATTTGGATCAGCAGTGGCTGGGGACCTCTTTTACTGCGTGAGACAGAAAGGACACTGAAGGTGAGAACAGCAGCATCGAGTGTGGCTGCAGTGGCCAGAAGGGAGGAACAGCAAGTATATATCCCTAATCTATAATGCAACTAGAGAAAAAAATCAATGAGAAGATTTTTTTTTTTTAATCCTACATCCCCACCCAGCATTTCTGCAAGCCTGAATTTAAGGGCTGAGATTGTTCTGTTTTGAGCACTGTTGCTGACTACCTATCCTCACAAAACTAGATGAAACAAAGTAAAATCCTACTTCAATGAATGTCAGGGGTGGTTTTGCAACCTAAATCCCTGGAGCTAGGATTTTGCTTGATGGATGAGCCCAGAAAGCTTACAATAGCGAATAACCAACAGCAAGTGCTTCCTCTTAATTATCTCTTTCTTCACCTCAAGTTTTAGGCCAGTTCTGAAGGTGTTTAAACAACATGGGCACCTGTCAGGGTGGACAGGCAGTGAGCCCTACCACCTCATTTCTCAGAAAGCTTTCAGGGAAACATCTCTGGGATGGTTAGCTGGGGGAAAGCTTTGTACTGGTTTCTTGAGGCAGGGCTGAGAGATGCAGCAACAGAATGGATGAAGGAGTCAATGGTTAAGTAATCAGGGCTGGGATATTGAACCTTGCAGTCAGCTTATATCAGAGACTAACAGATGCCAGCTTTGCCAGGAAATGAAATATCTGAGCTGAAAGGCAAGTGTACCAGGATTTAGTTCAGACCCTACCACTCCCTCGTGTGACACTGCCCACAGAAACACATGTGTTGAAGCCACAGGCAGTTAAACAGGATCAGGAAGATGCTGGACTGTGCAGGAAGATAGCACAAAGTATTTGCAGTGAACAGATGACTGCAAAATCCAAAGTTCCACAGAGAAGTCTGTGAAATTTCTTTGTCCCACTCATCCTTCCCTCCCATGGGGAGCTGCTATTGCTCCTACCCTATGAAAGAGGATCTGACACACAGAGAAAACTTTTGTCAGTGTCCTGTAGAAATGGGGCTTTGGCAAAACTCAGGTTCCCCAAATGCATGGGGTCTGCACACTGTACTTTTCTTGACAGTGAGCCTGGCCCAAAATTCCAAAATTGAAACATTATCTCAGAGTGGATGGACGAGCTTTGAAGTTCCAAGGAGTTTTGCTCCTGGGGTTGAGATGAGCACATTTCAGTGTGCTGCTATTAGCACCAAGAGAGGTGATGAAGAAAGACACAATACTTATGGCCTTTGTCACGTTGTGAGAGTATCTGCTTCAGACCCAGCTCTGCTATTCCCCAGGGAAAAAATCATATCAGCTCTGCTCAGATTCAAGTATTTAACTGCTATTTTGAACATCCCAAAACATGTGAATCCAGGATTTCAGATCTGTATTGGCAGGGCTTCAAAGAGAACATCTGCTTTGATTAAAGTTTATTTGAATTAAGAATTTCATTTGATTGAGGCAGTTTTTTCTATTTTTGAGGAATTCATCCTTATTTCTGACTTGGTGAACAAGGTGTCTTGAATTTCGTACAGACGCAGCTGGAGCTAGAAGACCACAGAATATGTCCCTTTGATTTAGCCCTAGCAGTCCCACTGAGGTCTGAGTGGAGACACAAAGAGATGGACTCTCTGGTGACCATGACACCCAGTGCTGGTCTGCTGGAGGAATTCCCTTTGATGCAGAGATGAAGCCTAACAATCACAAATATTTGCTACTCATGCCACAGGCAGATAAACTAAATTCATGTGGGGCTAATGAAGCAACGATTTTTGTGAACAAAAGCATTTTTGTTCCTTTCTTAAATAGAAAAAGGAGGAGAAAATGAGAATTGGATTATATCTATTTTTAGGCAGATTAAAAAGTTATTCCGACTCGAGAAAAAGCACATCAAAATAAGCTTGAGCAATATCAAAGTGGAGCAACTGCTGAAGATCTACAAGAATAAAGGAGGTCAAGAGCCGCATAAGCCAATTTTTGAAGTAGCTGTGAGCGTTTCGTTTTTGCACCCTGTCTAATGTGTGCCTGCTTTAAAACATATTGTGATGCCAGTGGAAGCCTGCTCCTGCACCACAGATCCATGGGGGTCCTTCTAAGGCAACCAACCAGCCTAATGTATGCCTAGTCATCCCACAAGCTCAGTTCGGTGTTTTACATCCAAATGTTTAGCATAAACCTAACCAGCCATTGCCACCCACTGTGACACAAGCCTTGTGTCCCCCACTGAAAGCAATCAGGCTTATTCAGACTTACCTCTCCCTCTAAAAATGACTGCCCCTCAAGGCTGCCTCGAAGAAGTGTATTTTGGAGGCTGTGCTGCTTTAGCTTTTACTCAGATTTCTCAGGTTTTGTCATTCGGACTTTAATTTGCCAGCAAACGTTGAACTTCTGAAAAGGCTTTGGAAATAAGAGAGATTTGGAAACTATTGCCCAGAGGGTTTCAGACAGTATGTTGTGGGCTGTTCAGGTTGGAAGTGAAAGCTGACACAGAAGTGAAAGGATGTGTCCTCCTAAATCACCCTCGAGATGTGTTTAATCTGCCCTGGAAGGTGTTCTAGTTGACATCCCTGGGGGTATTTAAAAGACGTGCAGGTGTGATGCTTAGGGACATGGTTTAGTGGTGGACTTGGCAGTGTTTGCTTAGTGACTGGACTCAATGATCTCAGTAGCCTTTTACAATCTAAATGATTCTATGATTCTGAAATGGCTAAGTAGTCCTTACCTTCTGCCCCAAATATTGAAATAATCTCAGACAAAAAATTAAATGGGAACAACTGCATCAAGAAGGGACACTGTCTCTTCCCTGATGTGGATGGAGCAAAGCTGTGATGGAGCAGCATGCAAGGAAAAGACCTGATAAGGCCACTTGTCTGCACATCACTTTGGCAGGGGGGAGCCGTGCCCCCTGTCAAGCTCTTCTCTGCCAGCCCCTCGGCAGGCCTTTTCCAGGGGATCCACGCCAGCCCCGGGGCTGGCTTGTGGCCATCTGGCCTGCCTCCACCTGCCTGTTGCTGCCCGTCACGGGTCAGAGGTGACACCGTGGTCAGGAGGGGAAGAGCTGAGGGACTGTGCCTCGGCACTGCTCTCCCCCAGCAGCGCTGAGCAGGTGATACAGCGAAGTGGCAGCTGCTGCTGAGCTCCTGCAGAACACGGAACTGGCCGCCATTCCTGGGACATGAAGAAGAAGGAATATGCAGGACAGCTTGTTGAGAAATGCAGGAGGGTTGTGTGAAAAGCCTGCTCCAGTCCAACAGGCAGGTCGCAGGAAGGGAGCCTGGCAGTGATGGTGACAACCTCTTAAGCAGAGCCCTGCCTCCTGCCCCAAGACCCTGGCTTGGGCACGTGCCTCCCACCTTTTGCCCCCTTAACACAATAAGGTTTAACCACTCGCCAGCAATGTACGGGGCTTGGGAACTGCTGTGAAAATGAGAGGCTGCGACATAAGCTTCCCTCTGCTTTTGGATTACGGGTCCAAGGGCTAGCAATTCTCCTGCTGCCCCACAAGCAGAGAATGTGCTTCAGAAAACACCTTGAATGTCAGCAAGCAGCTTTGAATGGTGCTCCAGGCAGAAGAAAGAAGTCCCAGGAGTGTTTACCTCATTTGCTGCTGAAGAAACAGGACTTTTCCTCAAGTGGTGCAGATGAGGCTCTGAAACCATTTAACCTGAGATCTGTTATCAAAAGCCTAATCACTGTGATGCCCAAAGGGATGTAAAGAGAGATACCCTTATTATAAATTGCAGTAAATACCTTCTATTTTTGTCAATTCCTAGTAGGACAGTCTATACCTTGGTTCCCTGTATGAGAGAAGTCTGCCCCTTCTCAAACACTGCCTGCATATTCCCAGGACTGACATCTTCCACTCCCTCCCTCTTGCCCACTCCCTCTCTCTCAGATGATGCAGAGTGCCAGCAAGTCCCTCAATGGTGTCATATCTGTCCTTTTTATTCATTGCAGGGTTTATTTTTAGCCTGAAACAACTGCTTCCTAAAAATGGAGTTCCTAATGACACGGGAGCTGGACACAGCTATGTAAGGTATCCAGGGCTTGGCCTGACAGCTTCTCCTGTCTGTCTCTCTCTTTGTTGTGAGTACAGGACAGCAAAGTTTGCTGCTCCCCACCAGCTTTGCAGTGTTTGGGCTGAACACTAGGAAAGCAACAGAGAGAAACTTCGAGAAACTGAGAAACTTAGTTCAAACTTCATCTGGAGTCTTTGGTCTCCCCCTCTTCTCAAATTAAGAAAGAGGGGGGCATTTACCCATCCTTTGCTGCACTCCAAGGGTGCCCCTATGAAGGCAAGTTGCTGGATCCTGGCAGGTTTTTACCTGCTTTTCTGCTGCAAGGCAGAAGAGGGACTGAATTTCCCCACTTACGATGGGAAAGACCGAGTGATCGACCTGAATGAGAAGAATTACAAGCAGGCGCTGAAGAAGTATGACATGCTCTGCCTGCTCTTCCATGAGCCTGTGAGCTCTGACAAGGTCTCCCAGAAGCAGTTCCAGATGACAGAGATGGTCCTGGAGGTAAGTGCTGCTGCATGTCTCAGTCGGGGTCAGTACCACAGCACTGCTCAGAGTGCGGAGCGGAGCCACAGGACAGGAGAGACAAATGGTCTCATGCAGGGGAGATTGAGCATCCAAAAGTCTGTTTAGTTAGATTTCAGTTAGCCCCTGCCTGAATTCTGCAAAGCCCAGGAAAAAGCTTTTTGGTGCTCTTCTCAGTTTGCTTAGTTTTTCTGGATTGTCTGTCAGAAATCCAGCAAGAGCAAGTAACCTTGCGAACCTCAGCAACATGAACTCAGCTCAGCTGAGCTTTCCCAAATCTCAGCACCTGAGCCTGTAGCTTGAAACTTTTTGATCCTTTCTCATTCTGTGCAAGCCAGTATCCCGCTTGTGTTCTGGATTCAGTCCCATTTTTTATCCCACTAGGAGCAGTCAGCCAAGAAACCTTATCAAGCTGTGCAGCAAATGGGTGTCCTAGCTCCCCATCTCAAAAGCTCCCTGTTGGTGCAGCATTAAATCCCTCTTTGGTTTTCTGACACTTGGTTGCCTGCTCAGAATCAGTCTGTAGCAGCTTGTTAATGCAACCGCTCATTTCTGTGCTGGAAAAAGAGGGTTGTTAATTCTTCAGTGAACAAATGATTCATTAATCCTCAGGAAAATAAATTGTGGTAAAAGTGACAATGTAGATTCATAGCATTCTTTCTTGTAGTGTAGCTGTAATCTAGGGAATCATTCAGCTGCAAGCCTGCACTGTTAGGTGCATGTTTCCTACCAAGGGCTTGCAAACATTCCCTCTTAACTAAAAGGCACATTTGGAAAGTAAGTGAGAGTTGCCGAATAAACACCTCAGCTTTATTTATCAAATCCAGAGAGAAAAGGCATTGCACCCCTGAGAGTGTAGCAGATGTGAATAAGAAAATACGCTTGCTGAGGGGTAGGACCCAAAAAAGTCCAGGGTCAAGTTCAAGGTCTGCTGACCTCCTCAGCAAACCTGATGACTGCCAGAAAGAAAAATTCAAAAACTAACCAGATTTTACTCACTTGTCAGGCAGCAGTTACTTTCTGCAGGTGAGAGATCAAATACCATTTGGCAAAGAAAAGAAAAAAATAATGCTTGAACTCTAGCTGAAATGAGTATTGTTGGTAGTATAATCATAGTGCTATTTAATAGGATGGCTATTTTGTGCTTGATAGGTGTCAAACAGTTACTAGATCCATATTTATAGAAACCTGGCAGAAGCATGCCCCATCCCTGGAAATGTTCAAGGCCACATTGAATGGAGTACTGGACAACCTGGCGTAGTGGAAGGTGTCCCTGTCCATGGCAAGGACTTGGAAGTAGATTATCTTTAAGATCCCTTCCAACCCAGGCCATTCTATGTTTCCATGGTTCTGTGGTCTGATGTCTACCATCAGTTTGAGGCCCCACAACACATTTACCCATGCTAACAATGACCCATATCAAGGGTGTAACATGTGCAATACAATCTGGCTTTAACCTTTTATTTTTCAGGATTGGATTCAGCCCTGAGTACATTAGCTTAGGATTCTGGTGATTTATTTGGTTTCCAATTGCTCTGTGCTATGGACTTCTTATGTGACCTTGGGCAAGAGACTGAGGACTAGACCTGCAGCAGATTTTATATAATTGTAGTGTTCCAGTCCTGTAGTCCTCAGCTACCAGCAAACTGTGCCACACATCAACTGGCACTTGTGGCTTTGACCTCAAAATTTCCAGTGCTGATTCAGTGCATGTCTCAGAGTTTCAGAGCAGTCCCTCCCCTGGACTGGGAACTGCAGCAGCAGCAATCTGGCAGCCCAAGCACAAGACAAATCTGCAGACTGTGCACTTCTTCACCTCTGTCACCCAAAGGGAATCAGAAGGGGAGACGGTCTCAGAAGGCAACAGAGAAATAGGATATGTCCTATTCTGCATAGGACACAGCCCAGAATGGTGCTAGTGTTCCCAATTTCTGTACTAACTCAACCATGGGAGCACTCATGAGCGGAGTGGGCAAGCCAGGTTGTAATGTGCTCCTCTTTGTGACAGCATTCGACTCCCTCACCTCAAGCCATAATGTGTTGTGCCATAGGGGTCACTCTGAATTTTCCCTGCCAGAGCTCATTCAGCTGCCAGACTTCACTGCATGTTCACCAGCAAAGGGAGAAGGAAAGAAATGTCTGCAGTGGCTCCTTGGCTGAGATGTGGAGCTGTTCACCTGCAAAATGAACTGCCTGGGATCAGTATCCCTGGAAGCAGTCAGCAGCTGAACCCAGCTCTCCTGTAATTTGAGCAAGTACTTGGAGTAGTGAGCTGCTCTGTAGGCACAGAAGCAGTGACAGACCTCTCCTTCCAGCCAAACCTTAGAAAAGTTCACTCAGGAAGGTTTTACATATCTAATTTCAGTAGAGGGATCAGAACTTTGAGTGCTGAAGGTCCTTCACACTTGAAATGAGGAATCTAAGAGGCAAATACTCCAGCCCCGACTATTCCCTGCCAGCTGGCTTGGGAGGTTCCTAGCATAGGGTGTTGCCTGTGATACAATGCTCCTCTCTGGGGCACCTCATGTTTTTCCATCTTCCTTTACTGACAATTTTCCCACTGTTTCACGTTGAGACATGCTGCTTTCACAGCCTGGCAATACATTGTGTCTTTAGCCCCCTTCCATACAATACCATCAGTCTCCATCCTTAGGAATGATAGTGAGCCTCCATCCAAGACACAGGCAGGCTGGAGCAAAGAAAAGGTCTGAGCTGGTGGTTAAAGGGTTGTTACCCCAGGCTGTCACATGGACATGCATGGGTGGGCACATGGACTTAGTGAATGTTAAGTCCAGAAAACTTCCAAATAGTCCTCCCTTTCTGCTTCCCTCATGTGTACCTTATAAAACGTGTACAATTCCAAAGATCAAAGACATGAAGAATTACCTTAGACACCAAAAAAAAAGAGCAAGAGAGATCCACTATGGTTTCCTTGAAATATGTAGCTCATCAGTAACAAGCTCTGACTGAGGCCTCTCCCAGGAGGGAAGAGCACGTGAGGTTCTCTCTAAACTGGGTCCTTTGGTGTTCCATGGGGGTTGAGCTCACGTGGCAACATTTCCTTCTTTCAGGGCACTTCAGCCTTTTCTCTTCCAAGTCCCTGCTCCTTACAAAACTTGCAATAGCTTTATTATGTTTGAGATCACTGACTCTGGAAAATTTGGTTGAAAAGGGCCAATAGATAGAAAACTCACTAGGGGAGGCAGCTGATACACAGACCTGAGGGGAGAGAGAAGAGAATCACAAGGCTCTCATATACTGAGGAAATCAAACTGAAAACCCGACAGCACATAAGTAAAATTAAGCGCTTATTTAAGGACTTTACCAAACCGTAACTATGAACAGCAGACTGAGAAGTGATATGATTGGAAAAATTTCCTTCCCAAGAAAAAAGAACAGCATGCAGGAATGACTGACACTGTTGAAAGATGAGGGTGCACACCCACTATCACCAGAAAAGGGATGACATCACCAAGCTGATATTGCATTTGGCACAGAACATGGGGTTTTCAGCTCCCTGTATCCGGGTGTACTGCATCAACAGATTCCCACGCAGCCCAGGGTCACTTTCCAGTTTAGAAGATGAGCACTGTTATGAAGCAGCCTTAACAGCTCTTGCCACCTACTCTGCTGGGTGCCACCTGGTGACAACAGGGTCCAGGGGCAGCTGGACTCCTCTGGGAGCAAAAGCAGATTCTTGGGACCATCATTTGCTCATGACAGCAGCTCCAAGGGTGGCAGTGCTAGCCCCTCAGGTCCAGATGGGAAAGAGGGGGACTGTTGGGCTGGTCTGTCAGGAAAAATAGCCAAAGGAATGATTGGATATGCCTGCTGCTTTCTGGATAGAATGGAAAAGAGCTGGGGAAGGATTGTTCTAAAACAATCCAGGACAGAGATCTCATGAGCACAGACTGTTTTACAGCTCAGGTTAAAGGGTTCCTTGCCTTTGTGTACCTTTCTCCTGTGACTCCACTCTGCGCCACTGGCTACTGGAAAGCACCTGCATCTTGAGTAGGGAAAAGCCTCCATACAGGGCAATGCAGAGGTTGTAGCAGGCAGTCACAGAGATAACACTGTTTCTACCCTGTGGTGATGTTTATAAGAACGCTCCACACTCCGTGAGGTGAGCACAGTGAAGAAGAAGATGAAACAGCCCAGCAATCACAATAATTATTTAAAAGACAAGTAAAAGAAAAAGCTACTTGTTCTAAAGGGTCTCAACTTTAATGAAGAAGTGTTAAGAGGCAAAAAGATCAAAGCAGTGAAGCTGAGAAATAGCCGTTCTGCTTTTCTGCTCCTCTCTGTCTCCCCTACCATATTTCACCCTGTCTCATACCATCACTTCTCAGACCTTCTCCCTTCTCCTCTCTGAATCTCCTAAAAAGGGAGATTGGCCTTCCAGTGGGCCAGCTCCTGTCTCTAGGAATCATGTAGCAAGAATAAATGAGCTTTGGTGTTAGGGGCTTTCCTTTTGCACTTGAGAAACTCTCTCCAGCAGCTGAGGTGTTCTCACTACCATAGCAGGCTGCCTGCAATGCAGTCCAGTATCTTCTTTCTGCTGAAACTCCCTGGCCATTCTTCCCTTGCCATCTGTGTGCATGTGTAATGTCCTTAAAAAAGAGGCTCAAGCCCAGATATGTTAGTCCCTTCAGTGCAACAGTGCCCCTGGACTGAAAGTTCATGGAGAACTGCCTCAGCACAAACCAGTTTGATAAGAGGAAAGAGATGAGGGATGTGGTACTCCCCTCTTCAGATGAGGTCTAGGATCAGTCCAGCCTCTAGCAATAAATGGCAAAACAAAGTGAAACTCCTTAACATATTTGGCCAATTCTGTAACACATGGAAACAAAGCCAGTATCTCCCTGTGATGTGAAAGGGAAAGAAGGATTTTGGGTCCATTAAAATGCAAGGATTAAACTGTGTGTAAGCTCTACCTTCCAATTCATTTATTTCCAAGTGATGAAACCACTGTAGCTTCCAGCTCAGGATGGAAAAAGTAGAACAAGATCAGCTGGTTTTAGGGTAGTTTCACCAATATGGTCTTGGACTTTCTTGAGAGCAGATATTTCCATAAGATTTCAGAGCCATGTAATACATAGCGAAAAGTCTCTCTCTGCTTCTGATGCAATACAGAATAAAGTTTTACCAGTTTTGGTCTGTATAGTTTATCCCAACAATACATAGGAACCAGGAGATGAGATTCTACATTATGCCCATCTCTACTTTATAGAAATATAAATTATTAAAAAATATAAAATATCAGTAAAAATAGAAATATAAACCCAAGCCATTTCTTTAAACACCCTTTCATGTTTGTTTCACAAACTCAGGTTTCAGACTTTTTCTTTGAAAACGGCCTTGTTTATGTGACAGTGTCTCAACTTTTAGTGTCGAGGTATGAGTATAAATATGGATATACAAGACCTGTTCAATGAGTGTCACATAAACTCTAAGTTTTCTGGGTTGCTACAGAACAAGTCCTCAAGGTGAGAGATGAGGGACACCTGGCTGCATAGGCATGTGCAGAAGCTTACAGGGCAAGAGCCTTTTGCATACCTGTAATAAAAAAGTTGTTTTAATGTAAAAGAGAAGGAAGAGAGGAAGAAAAAGAAAAGGAAAACGTGTGCATTGGTTTCTTTGGCCTTTGAGATCATGTAAGTAGGTCTCAACTCATCAACAGCCAGCAGAGCACTGATTTTTAGCAGTAGCACCCAGGGGTATTTCACTCACTGATATGCCAGTCGCAAAACCAAGTTACAGAAAGCTCCCTGTTTCAGATGGGCACACTGACATCCAGGGACAATTATGTGCCTTGGTCTTCCTGTGCAACAGTGGCAAAAATAATTTCCAAGGCTGAATTTCCTATTGTTGCCATGTTTCTTTCTTTGAAGTCCCTCTGTCAGTTCCCAGTGGTGACTTTGGATGGGCTGCATGAGAGACATCTAGCATTAGACCTCATTTTCAGTGCCATAACTGCACTTTGAAAGGCACCTTTCTCATCTGCTAAATTTTGATTTGAGAGGGGATTGTACTGACATTAGTTCTTAGAGCAGAGACCAGCTGTAATCTCAGGATCTGAAGAACGCAAATGTCACTTGGAGACATGGCAGATCCCTGCGAGCTTGGGCTCACTTTGCTGACAGAGAACAAGGCCAAGTCTGCTCCGGTTTTGTGGCCTTTCTTGGCCCTGAAGTGTGGAGCTCTTATCACAGTCCAGCTGTTGCAGACAACCTCTGTAGGTGCCATAGAACCATGGAATCATTTAAACTGGAAAACATCTTACAGATCAAGTCCGAACATTACGCCAGCATAGCCCACCACTAGACCATATCTCTGAGAGCCACATCTACCTGTCTTTTAAATACTTCCAGGGATGGTGACTCCACCACTTCCCAGAGCAGCCATCCCAGGGCTTGACCACCCTTTCATTGAAGGAATTTTCCCTAATATCCAATCTAACCTTCCCCTGGTGCAATTTGAGGCCATTTCTGTGCAAGATCTTGTGCTGCATGGAGACTCTTTCTGAGTCACTCCTCCCTTCAGAAATGCAACTGAGGTAAAATATTGAAAAGTCCATCCCCTTTGGTCTTGGCCATCCTGCCACACTTGTCAGGTTCCCCTAAAAGTGATGGCGAGGGTTCCCAGTGCCTTCATGCTGGGCTGGCTCTCAGGAGGCAGGATCTCACTCTTGTATAATGAGGTGCCTTTCATAGAAAAGCAGAATGGCTTGGATTTGAAGGGACCTTAGAGATCACCTAGTTCCAACCCTCCTGCCATGGGCAGGGACACCTTCCCTAGACCAGGTGTGACTTCTCCTTAAGGATGGGAATCACCCCTCAAGCTGAATACACAGAGGCCCCTCCAGCCTGGTGTTGAACACTTCCAGGGATGGGGCATCCACAATTTCTCTGGGCAACCTGATACAGTGTCTCACCAGTGTCATAGTGGAGAATATTTTTCTTGGCCTTATGCTGAGTGGGGGGCCCAAGAAGGGCTAGCTTGAACTTGCACTCGCCTACTCAGTGGACATGTGTAGTGTTTCTGGTTACCATTTCATGTTCTCTGCCCCAGACCTTGACATTTCTCAGGAGTTGACCACAGGCTGGGGCAGCTGTTGCTCTGCAAGGCAGACTGGGTATTGGTGGCCACACCATGCTCGCCCACCCTGACCTTACTCCCCAGCCTGGTCTGCCAGTGCCCTTCATCTAAAACCAAACTAATCAAAGCCCATGACTGCCCTTTTTTCGTGCCTGAGCTTCATATGTGGGAAGAATGGAAAGGGGATATGATAATTCTTTTTAAACACCCGGGAGAGAGAAGAGCTATTTAAGCACACAGCCTAAGGATAAATGGGGTATGAATAAAACAAGTCTGGAACTATGAAGTCCCTAATCACAAGAGGAGGAAGGGGAGAACAGTCCAATAAGTTTTAAATGGACACTGGCCGCTTTGTGACAGAGATTGGATGACGTGATTCTGAGTCTGATGACCAAAGATGTCCTTTTGCAGCCTCTGTCCCTAAATAACAGGCACAAAATTCATGGCCTAGGAAAGAAGTGACTTCGCAAAGTTCAAGTTCTCTATTCTTTTTTTTCTCCTTTTCACATTGGGATTTACCTACATACATGAGGAAAAAAACTTGCTCAAGGAAATAGAGCGAGCAGCGACCAAGAACTCAATTCCCAGGCAGTCGCTCCTCCCCTCCCTGGTGCCCCGGAGGGTCAGTGCTCCCTCCTGAGCAGTGCTGATGGTGCTCATTCCTGCGTGCTCTCTGACACAGCTCCGGTGAAGGCCAGCTGCTGTACATGATATGTTCTTTTTCTGGGAACCCTGTCCGGCCCTGGCAGGAGACACTGCCGTCAGCAAGCAGACCTTTGACACCTCGAACCCTGTGCAAGGAGGGCTGTGTATATTTAAAGCTTTCCTCGGTTCTTATTTCTCTCTGCTCACTCCTCGGGGAAAAGGTCTCTCTTGTCTCAAGGACCACTCTGTTCCCCCAGGGCCCTGCCTTGCTGGTCCTTCCTGCGGATGCAGGATGGGAGCTCCCAGCTCTTGCCTGCAGCATCCTGGACTCTCCAGGATTTCAGAGGTGCTGTCTTACACCCACTTGGTCAGAAACTGGAGAAATCTGGCTTGTTCCTGAGAGCCAGAGGCATAGAATCGACATGGGCATGTGTAGGTGAAGGAGTTGAATACCAAGCATGCCTCCCTCCTCCAGCATCCACTGAAAGCACCCAGCTTTCTGCCCTGCATGGGCTGCACAGCAACATCCAGCCTGCAGTTTCAAAGCAGCCTTTCCAAGGCCAGAAAGAGAACTAGGCAGTGACAGCCTCACCTTTGTCAAGGACAGCCCCCAAACTACAGCATCAGTCTCTGTTTTGGAAAGGGCGGCTTAGCAGGGTGGCCCTTGCCCAGTCCCAGACCCCAAACCTGGGGGCAGTACACACACAAACACAAACACACACACACACACACGGACATGTCCCTGTCTGCCCTTGATGTGCAAGCTGCACAGCTGAGTTGTCAAAACATCTGTGATGTAGTGCCAGTAGGGACTGGCTGGGAGCAGTGGCAGGTGGCCCCTGCACCCATGGGTGCTCAGTGGCATGGGCACCAGCCTCGGTTAGCTCATGGCTGGGGAGGCTGTGCTTTGGCTTACAGCTTGCTAAAATTAGGGATGCCAGGAGCAGATAAAAATACAGCCCTAACTATGTGAAACCTTTAGGGAGGCAGCCAAAGAGCACACTGCCGTATGTCTGACCCCACTGAGCGGCCGTGCAACAATTAAAGCTCCAGGGCAGCATTTTTGAAGCATTACCTGTGAAAGCCAGCTCTGAGGGAGTGACCTTTGGGTGTTCCATATTTGGGGACATGCCTTTTAGTCCAAGGAGCTGTGATCCCTAGAAGGGCAGGTTCAGCCTCTCCAAACAGCTCAGGTGGTGGAAAAGTGTGGTAAGGTGGGACCAACACATTCTCCTTCAGTCCCCACTGCCAGCAGAGTGACTTTTCTAGTGGCAGGTGTTCTGCAGGCTTCTGGCCCTGCTTTTTGATCACTACAGTGCTTCAAGACAGCCTGAATTATGGAAGAACCTAAGACATTACTAGTGTGGTATGCATGGGGGTGCTAGTGGGAACAGCACAGCTTTAGGAAGGAGGAAAAACGCTCTCTGTTCTCCTAGAAACTGCCCAATGTCTCAAAGAACAGAGAAGCCAACTGTAGTGTGCAGGTGGGAGTCCTGCATAAGGATTCAAAACTTTTGGAGGAATACACTAAACACTTGCCATCTGCTCCTGCTGTTTCTGAAAATAAAAGCCTAACATTTTGTGATGTAAAATCATCATAATTTCATCAACCCTCTTCTGACCATCAGCATCAACTGCAACATTAAAGAGAGTAGGAGACAAGCAGCAGAGAAATGTAGATTGCTTGAGGGACTTTTCCTCATCATCTCCTGCTGCTCTTCTCCCTGCATTGCTGGAGTTTTGTTCTTCCTCCACTGCTAAACAGCAAAACAGAAAGGTCCCCATGGTTAAGAGAAATTTACTTGTGTTGTCTTTCAGAGACACCAAAACGCCCCCAGCCCCCTTCCCCCCAGCCTGAGCAGCTGGGGAAGATGAGCCTTACTGTCTGTGGGAGCTCTGGACAGGTGCTGGAGAAGTGGGAAGGAAATCCAGGCCAGAATGCCATAATGTCACTTCACAATGAAAATTGACCATGCTGAGACATGGTCCCCCCCCATTTTTAACCCTCTCTAAGGGACTTTGTCTGCCATTGAGCGGCAAAACTGACACCAAATGCAAGGTTTGGCACAATCAGTGCAGTCTGCAGCTGGAATACGAGCACGGTGAGGCAGACAGTGACATTTCTGCTGCTGCACAACCTAGGAATCCAGGATGACCATATGGGATGTCTTAAATCTCCTAAATCTTCCCAGCATCACATCTAGGCTCAGACAGGTGTAGTGGGTGTGAAGCTGAGATGTTGGGCAGGGAGTTGTGTCTCTCCATACCCATTATTCAGAGTGCCTGTAACTGCTGACACCATCCAAGGTGAGAGGGTTCTTGTGTACTTGGTGGTACCCAAGCTTCGCTTTGGGCTGGACCTCTCACACATCCCAGAGGGCCTTTCACTCCCTCACACTTACCCAAATTCAAGTATGGTTATTACCTGAGGGATGTGGGAGAAAGGAGGATTGCTGTCAAACTCACACCTCCTTTTCCCAGTGCTGTACAGGATGCAGCTTGGGATCCTATGGGTAAAAAGTATGAGTTGCAAAGACTTCATGCACATGAGAATGAGGCTGCGAAATGTGCATGGGACGTGAGCTTGCAAGCTGCTAGGCACTTTGCTCATGCTCTCAGCCAACTCTGCCTGGCCAAATCTACCTCAGGGACTGCGTGATGAGTTAGGTGTAGTTCTTCCAGGGCAGTTTCTACCCTCCATGTCTCCATGCAGCTGTTGAAGCTAAATTACATGCTCTAGAGATAGAGGCTGACACAAAGGCAAGGGCTCTGGCTGGTCAAGACTTCAAGCAATATGAATTTAAAGGCAGGAGGAGGAGGAGGGGCTGTGCTCTTAGATTACAGATGCCTCTGTCCCAAGGTCCTGAGCCAAGAGGATTGTCAAGATTAGAAACATTATCTGCATTCAAATCCCACTAGCATTATTGAATCAGAAAATACTGTAAGGGGATATATAAATGCTTGATACTGTAATGAGTAGGGGGCAATTAGCCAAACTGCAGTGCCTCTGGTATACCTTATATTTTGCTGCCTTTTGGTATTCAAATACAGGTGTGGGACTATATTGTCACCTATGCACGGGTCAGACTCACCTGCTACAGTGGAAAGCAAGGTTGGGAGCAATGCTCAGGCCCTGCATAGCTCACGCTTGCAAAAGCCCCCATAAACACCCTGCAAAGCCTCCTGCCTCCAGGCTCTGCCACAGTGGGAAGGGCTCCCAAATTCTCATGCTGTACAAAGAGTTCCTTGTTGTGAGACCCTGCTCTGGGGATGCACTCAGGCTGTACTGCTCTCATTGTCTCATTGGCATGAAGGTCCCAGCAGAGGAGGCAGGCTGCCTGCTGAGCTCCCAGCCCTGTCCCCTCAGGCACACTCACACTCCACACACAAGCACTCTCCTACATGCCCAAACTGCTGCACATCCCTGGGGATGAGCCTCTTCAGAGGAGCCCCTCCAAACATTCATACCCACCATACCCACACCTCCATGAGACAGCCGTGCTAGACACAGTCTCACAAGCCCTGCCACACCAACAGGCACACCTCCAGCATTACTGAGACCATTTTTGACGACTGAGCACTCCCAGTCTCACAGAAAGAGGCTGTCATCACATAACCCAAGTTTTCTTGATGCATTTACTCTTTTCCAAGAAGCCTCCATGCTCACAGCTACACAACTGCACCCACATCCCTCTGAAGAGCAACCTCGTGTGTGCTGCATGCTGACATACATGACTCCTGATCAATGCCTACTGTCTTGGAAACATCCCTGCTCACATCCAACCACTTGTGTGCAGCAGGTGTTGCAGCTTTTCTGCATATTTCTGACCTTCAAACACCCACAAGGAACCCTAACAATCTCCTGCGTGCAGGAGTCAAGAACTCATGGACTTAAGCTGCCCTGACTTGGTCAGGCATGTGGCTGACATAACTGCAAGTACCTAAATCAAGTATGGACAAGCAAGGTCCGTGAGCCCTGATGGCCAGGGTGCCAGCCACCATCCCCCAGAATTTCAGGGACAGGCTGTGGGCTGACAGCACAGGGGGCTGGCTGGGCCCACGACACCCCATTGCACAGGCGAGGTGTCTGCCCCACCATTTTCGCTCCCCAGGGCCTCTAATCACTGCTCACTCTCGCAGCAGCCTGGCACAGGCAGAAGCTATTTATAGCAGGGGAGCCAAGGGGCCACGTGGCCACAGTGGCAGCACTGCTGGGTGACATTCAAGCTGGCTTTGAGTCTGGGGGAGGGAGCCAAAACGAGCTGTGGGGGGGACCCTCCTCATAAATCAGCCCACCATCTCTCTGGCCGTAGCTTTTCTTCTGCCCTCCAGCCTCCTGATGCCAAGCACTGACAGCTGTGCCCTAATAGGGACATTCCTGCCCCAGAGGCTCCTGACCCCTCGTGTCTCCATCATCCCCCACCATCCGGCAGGGCTGGGAGGAGGAACAGCAAGAAGACCATCAGCATCAGAGGCATTTGCGGAGCAGGAAGGGAGAGGGAGGAGGAGGCTCTTACAGCTGCTTGGTGGCTCTCAGAGCATCATTACTGCCTTGTAGGGTCTCTAGCATGCTTGCGGTGGGGCTGTCAGTCATCCAGGGCATAAGTGGATCCATTTACCGGGGTCATTAGATCTCTAGGAGCCAATTTGGAATTCACAGGGTCTCACCCGGGGTCGCTCCCACCACGGAGCCCTTGCAGAACGTCTCTCCTTTCCTCACATATCTATTTTCACAAAACAGGCAGGAACTCGATATCTTCAAGAGGCCCCTTCATCAAAAACGGTGGGAACAGGGTGCAGTGGTTTTGCAAAGCTGCAAGAAGGTGAACATGAGCATGGCTGGGCTTAGATGCATTTCTTCAGCAAAAATAAGGGAACAGGACCTGGAGGGTTACTGAAACCTGGACAGGAGGCATGACTTGGAAGCATTTCATAGGAAAAGGAGCCTGCTTTGGCCACCCCATCACATGCATGTTGCTGCAGTGTCCTGCACCCACTGCTGCCTGGCACCATGCACTTCTAGAGTTAAAATGTTTGTGGTGCCCACATGTCACACTCCCCTGCAGGAGGCCACCGTGGCACCACAGAGGAAACAAGTTTTGCTTTGTGTTGGTGGCACAGGACTTTCTTCCAGCCGTCCCCCCTACTTTGATGTCCCCAGCTCAGTCAGAAGCCCTCTCCCGAGGCCAGTGCCAAAGAGTGAACAGCAGCGAACAGCACCTGGTAGTGCCAGCAAACTCCCTGCTGCAACACAATGGGAAGAAACCCAACCCTTGTGACCTCCGGGTTATCTCAGCAGAGAGGCAGCATGTGACACATCCCAATCATTGGTGCTGGTCAAAAGCAGAATATGGGTCATTTTGTCTGTCATGTCATGCTAGCAGGGCACGATGCCCTTTAGCTACCCTGTGGTGTTAGTGCTGCTAATGTTGGGCTCTCTGGTTCCTCCCACAGCTGGCAGCTCAGGTCCTGGAACCCAGGAGCATTGGCTTTGGGATGGTGGACTCCAAGAAGGATGCCAAGCTTGCCAAGAAGTTAGGTGAGTCCCAGGTCTGATATCTCTGGAATAGCTTGGAGAGACTGTGGGAGTGATGTCCAACAGGCAAGCCCATAGAGAACAGCCAAATCCTTGTTACCAGGGTGGGCAGGATGACGGTGGCACTTGCACACTGACCACCTGCCCACGCCAACACGGGCAAGATCTAGTCGAGGGGTGGGATCGAGGATGAGAGAGATGAGCCAAGACCCTTCCAGAAAAAAGGTCTGCCTGCCAAACCAAACCAAGTGAAAAAGAAAGGCAATCTGTGCTGTAATGATGACAGGGCGTAAGTTCACAGCTTTCTGTACAGGAACACTAAATAGGTGCCATGGAGTAACCTCATGCTCTTCCTACACAGAGACAGGACCGATACAGCAGTGCAGAACCATAACATACAGGGAAATCACATAGTCCCCCAGATGTCACCAGCCCCATCACAGTGACCCCTGTCAACAAATGGGGCAGCCAAAGCCTTGCAGTAGTTTGGCAGCCAGGTGCCAATCCTTCTGGCTTGTTCCCCAGAGCAAAAGAGGAAACCAGCTCTAAGGTGGAAGGCTGCTGCACTGCCCACCCCTGGACACAGCTGCCTTCCAGGGGCTGGCACTCCCTTCATATTTTAGCCCACAAAGTAATAAGGAAATACTGTGTCACGTTAATACAACAGTACATAAATATACCGCTAAACCTAAGGTTTAAGCATACTGGACTGTAATTTTCTTTCCTAAATTAGAGGCTGTGAGTCCTCATGGTAGCTAAACTAAAGACAAGAGCTTCTGCCTCTCCAAGAAAGCACAAACTACCAACTACCTAGGAGTGGTACCCTGCCGTCCTACATTGCAGGAGGCCAGTGCTGTTGATTTTGGAACCTCCAACAAGGTTCTGTGGCACTCAGTCCTCAGTCCAATGATATAGCGTTGAAATCTGTCACCCTGCGGTCTGTGGCATCTCTATCATTGATTTCTCACCCTTTTGCCAAGGCCAGCTAAGCCTCAGACAGTTTGAAGCTCACTTTCAGGTCACTGGTGACGTTCACATAGTTCAGCCTTCTCTCGACAGTGAGCACAACCTGAATCAAAATCCTTTTTCCATGTAGTGACAGGTTGTTAAAATCTGAGCTGCCAGTTAGAGCCCAGTATTTACTGCAAGATAGACAGCCAAGCTAAAACAAGTTCCTGGTGCAGAATTTGTCCAGCTGAGACCAAGCTGTGACCTGAATGAAAAGTTCAACATTTGGGAAGAAGTTAGCACCAGTTCTGGCTGAAGTCTGTCCCCCGTGTCGTGAAACATCAGTCAGGGAATTGCTCAGGTTCTTTCTAACTAGACCAACACAGCAAACTGGCAATTGCATTTTCCCAGGAGGAATTGCTGGGATAACAAGGAAGACACTCTGCACTAAACATGCCTTTAATGACATGTTAACCACAAATTGTTTCCTCTCTTCTTTTAGGCTTGCTTGAAGAGGGAAGTCTCTATGTCTTTAAGGATGAGCGGTTGATTGAATTTGATGGGGAGCTGTCCGCAGATGTCTTGGTGGAATTCCTCTTGGATGTAAGCACGGATAAGCTCAGAGCTAGATAAAACCTCTCAGAGAAGACTTTGCAGATATTCAGTTTGCCAAAAAAAACGAGCATGTCTTTGTTTGAAATTTCATCCCTGTTAGCTATTCACTGGTGGAGATGACATTTGACATCTTTCCCAATACTTGTCTCACCATGAGTTCCCAGAAAAGCTGATACCCTTATATGCCACTGCCCAATACATCTTAGAGACATCCTGTTCCCTTTCCTGTTTATGGAGTATTTAGAAGTAAGCAACAATCCCACCTGACTGCCTGCTGGTGACCCACCTCAGGTAGCGAGCTTGTGTACAAACACTTTGCCATTTTCAAAATCTTGCACGCTTTTTTTTTTCTTCATAAAGAAGAGCTATTTTCAAAAAAAGAATACCCAATAAGTAGGATTCTCATAGAGCAACTAAAAAGAGCTCAGTGCATTGAAAAAGGCTTATGTTGCAAACTATTTGCCCATTTCTAGACACATATAATATAGTGTATCTTCAGTGAACTCCCCATGCTGCGGTGCCATGAGTGAGAGGGGATCAAGGCCCTAGAACTAAATGCTCTTGGGTCATTTTTGTGCATGGGCACAATGATGTTCTCACCTTTGGGCCTAAATGCAAAAGAGATCCTTCCTTTCAGCCTCCCTAAAGCCAGCTGCAATTGCTGTCCCTTATCTCTTATCACAGTATGTCCCTCAGCATGGATTTGGGTTACCCAGTCCTCTATCAGCCTCTCTCTCAATGCATCCACCTCTGCACTAAACCTACTAACATCTCCCTCTGAAGGTGACCTGCTTCTCTCGGCTCCTCACGTTAAGGCAGAGAGCACTAAGTAGGGTTTCCAACAGCAGAGAAATTGGGTGACCTCTTTCTCCCTGCTTAGGCTGCTTGTGACACACCCTGCCAGGCATAGGTTGGTGCTGCAAATCACTGCGTTACCACATGCATTTGTCATGGCAGTTGCTAGAAGACCCCGTGGAGGTCATAAACAGCAAGCTGGAGCTTCAGGCCTTTGACCAGATCGACGACGAAATCAAACTCATTGGTTACTTCAAGGGAGAAGACTCAGAACGTAAGATAAATGTGTTCCTCGTGGGGCTTGGAGCCTGCCTAGGAGCTCTGGGGGCAGGGCACTGGTTGTTCTGCATGGACATGGAGAGTGCTGTGGTATATGGCAGGCTGTGACCGTGTGAAAATTGCTGGAGGATGAGTGGGCTTGCAGGGAAGTTACTGCTGGCGTAATGCATGAGCCCATTCCTACACCTTGACCCTTCTGCAAGGTGTCTGCTGGCAAAAGAAGAGGGACATAATCCAGGGGCTCCTGTAGTAAACTAAGTTTACCTCACCCAAAAAAATCAGCTGAGGTTACAGTTACACTGAGACAGCAACTAAAAGGAGCAAAGTGCCCCTCCTTGAGAGCCCTGAGCCCAAAGGATCAAAGAAGGAGGGAGGGAAGGGGGGAGGTGAAGGGAAAGGGGGACACACATTAAATACTAGCTTGTTGAACATACAGCAGCAGTAAGCAGGGCCCTTTGGGGCAGCTTGGCAGAGGCACTGACCTGCTCCTCCTTGCTGATCTCCAAGACTGGGAAGAGGCTGGTCCCACGCCCTGAGGGGTGTGCAACTCAGGGACCATTGGGGCAAACCCAGCTTTCACAAGTCCTCACCTGAGCATTTCCCTGTCAAGCCCTGCAGTCTCCTCTGCCAGCCCCAAGTGCTTCCCCTGCTATCCAGGCAGTGTGCTCCCCACCCTGGCATGTCCTGCCTTTAGAGGAAGACACGTATTCTTACATGAACAAACAGCATATCACCAGGTCTGCTGCAAGGCAGCAGCCCACCCACCTCTCCCTTCAGCTTTCTCAAACTGGGCTGCAGGGCACCTTGGACAGGGCTGTGACCCTAACTCTGTTCAGTAATAACTGCTTGGAAGAAAGGTGGGAAATGCCTGTTGTAAAATCTCCTGCCAGGCTGAGAGTATCTTTCCTGAACCCTGAGGTTCAGGAGGACCTGATAGCAGTTACAGCAAAAACCTACCTGGTTCCTGCCCCATCCTCCTGCAGCTGGGGAAGCATGCCTGATCACACTTGGTTAGTGTTTAGGGAATGGCAGCAATCATTATTGCTGGAGCAACTCCATGTGTTTCCCAGGCTGAACTACCACTGGACCTGCTTCGCAGGGCTGCTAATTTCAGCCCCAGTTAAATGTGGCTTGCTGGGCGCTGCAGCTTTTCTGAGCACAGCGGGACTGCACAGCATGTTGCTCCACATGAAATCATCCTTCTTTGTAAACCCTGGAAGAATGGAAAAAAACATTGGGCTGTCATCTGATAGAGTTCGCAGTAATTTATATTTGTTCTTCCCCAAGACCTTCTGGGCTGATCAGAGTGTGGCCAGCTGTCTGTGAAATATCTTCCTCATTCCCCTTTTCTCCTTCCAGATTTCAAGTCATTTGAAGAAGCTGCTGAACAATTCCAGCCGTACATCAAGTTCTTTGCCACCTTTGACAAAGGGGTAAGCATCCACTGACCTCCATGGGAGCTCACATAGGCCACCTCCTGTTTCCTGAGAGCTCAGGAGATTCCCAGATTTATTGTTTGGTTTCAGCTTCTCATTTTCAGTGTTCCTGGATTTTGCGGTGTTGGTATCCGCTTCGATATTTTGGCTCTGTCACAAGATGAAAAGCCATTTCTGCAGGATGGAGGCAGGACCTGATATGGGTTTGGAAACCAGCCCCTCTTGGTCTGCAGGCCCTTGACTCTGGCTTTGCTCTGTCCCAGTGCTTGACAGCAGTACTGCAGGGGGCATCAGTGGGTTTTCAAACAAGGAAAGATCCATTGTGTTTTGTGGGCCACCCCTAGGGGTGCATGTGAGAGAGAGAGATAGAGAGCAAGCACCTTGATCTCAGCTCTGTCACCAGCAAACACTCTGAGCAGGCAGAGACACATCAGGCTCCCTCACTTGTGACTGTCTGCACTGCAACAGGTTGCCAAGAAGCTGGGCCTAAAGATGAACGAGGTGGACTTCTATGAGCCCTTTATGGATGAGCCTGTTCACATCCCTGATAAGCCTTACTCCGAAGAGGAGCTGGTGGATTTTGTGAGAGAGCACAGAAGGTATGTCACATACAGGTTGCTCCTGGGCAATGGAAGTGGATAAAGGTGTCTGTCATCATGACCTTAACCTCTCTACGGCATCGCCCTCAAAAAAAAAAATTAGGATGATGATCACCTTTTGACAACATGCTCACCCAGGTTTGAAACTGTGGCTGTTTTTTTCCTACTCCCAGTGGTACAAGTATCTGCACAAGGCAGAGTTCAGCACAATGGAGCCGTGATAACACAAATTCCCTCCTGCTCTTCCTCCTCCCTGGTTTGTCCTCATTCCAAAAGCAGCGAGACTTGAAGGCAATGGAGAGTGGAATCGTTGCCCTAATTACGCATACTTTTAATTTAGGTCTGTACAGAAGATAATCCTCTCCAAGGCCTCTCAAGCCAAATCCAAATCCTATCCAGCCATCTCCTTCCTGAAAACAGCTTTAGTAATGGTGTATCCCTCTGCCGATGTCAAATACGTCTGGAGGCAGGCTCTGAGCTCAGACCAAGCTCAGAGGAACCACTAGGGACTAAGAGGCTCCTGCTGACCATAGGCACAGAGAAGAAGCCACAGCTGTTGTGGCTGTGTTGAGCCTCATGTGGGGACGGCGATGAGCACCTACAGTGTTTGATCAACTCAGCAGGAGCTGTGGATGCTCGTGCTTTTTGCAATCAGGTTTATTGCACAGTTGTTCAGGGACTGAGCTACCAAAATAGTCTGGAAGCCACCACAGAGGCTGATCCTGCGTAAAAGCACAGGGTTAAGTACAAGGGCACAGCTACCCAGGAGGTGCTGTATTTTTGCACCTTTAGAAATACCTCTCAGGAGAGCGACACAGGCTACCTGCTGCTACTGCAACTGCATTTTCCAGCAGACAATCAAGGGACCAGATGAGTTTGAGGAAAGTAGGGCCATCCATATAGAGGGGGATCTCAAACCAGGCTCAGCTGGAGGTCTGCATTCACACAAACTGGAGACCATCTCCAGAATCTGAGATCCACCAGAAACAGTTCTCTGCTCTTTCTGGTATATGAAGGGCTCCTCTATTTTCCATGTACCTGCAATTCACTTTGCTGACCTCCTGAGCTTCTTGACCTTAGTCCTTCCCATTTTTCCCCCAAAATTTCTGTCAAGCCATAGCATCAGAAGGGTGATTAAACACAATCATCTAAATGTTAGCCTAATAAGGCAAACTCTTCATCAGAACAAAATTGCTGTGAAATGCCCCCAAGTCTTACATATTTCAAGAAGTTTTGTGGTGCTTGGTAGAAGCAAAGGGGGTGGGCCATGTATTTTGCAAGTGCCAAAGCTCAGAAAAGATTTTAAAGGAGTCCATAAAATCATGTCTGAAATCCTAAACCTGCCAAAGTGCTGCCATGGCAGGGGAAGAAGCCTGGAGTGACA
The DNA here is from genome assembly GCA_013397895.1 of Origma solitaria. NCBI lineage: Eukaryota > Metazoa > Chordata > Aves > Passeriformes > Acanthizidae > Origma > Origma solitaria. The sequence continues at coordinate 1,660,304 of VZRL01007156.1, read as the reverse complement.
GCAGTATGTTCCCAATAGTTAATGCTGAGCTTCTCAGAGCAGAAGTGCTTCATCCTGCCTTGCCACCAGTAAAGGACCTAAAGCCACAGGCTGGAATTAGTCAGACATGGAGATGATCTGTGGATTAAAATGAAGAAACGTCAGCAGCTCCCATGTGCTGGTTCCCCATAATCAGCTAGGCAGGATACTCCCTGAAGGAAGGTATAGAGGACCACTGGCCTCCTCCCCCTCACACAGCAGACTTTCCCTCTTCCGAGACATGGACTGTCCCTCCTCAGACACACAAAGCCCCACTGCCATCTCTCCATCCCACTGAAGGAGCCCCATCACATCACTGGAAAAAGCTATCACTGGTCAGCCACATCCAGACTCTTTGGCATGCCTTAAACAGCCCTTCCAAAATCAGCTTTCCCACTACTATGCCCATGCAGGTTTCACTACCTCTTCCTCCAGCCCTGCACAGAAGCTGGGATTTGCTGAGCTTTCATTGCAGCCTCGAGGCAGCAGCTGAAGCAGGTGCCCAGGAGGAGCTCATGCTCAGCCTCCCAGCAGAGGCTTCCCTGGGCAGCTGCAGGCTGTGGTGGGAAACCTCATCCTCTCCACAGAAGGTCAGGGAGCTGGTGCTCAGCACCGTAGGGTGTCCATCTGGGCGTGGCGGCCACCGCCACTGCAAAGTCTCAGCCCAGATTTCACTCTCAGTTGCACAAATACAAATTGCATGGTACAGTCCTCTGGGTTAATGCTTCTTTCATGTGCAAAATGCTGGGGCTGGACCCCCACTTCTCTGCAACTCTGGTGTAGCAGCATGGGAGCTAAATACTGCTCTCTCTTACTTATCCAAACTCTGCTTGCCTCACCCCCTCCAACACAGGAAAGTATCCAGAGTAACACCACAGCAATCAGGGCACGTGGGTGTGATCAGATCCTCCCCACTGAGTTTCATTTCTCCAAGAGCTTCCCTCAGAGAACAGCCAGGGAAAGTGTCTTGAAAGCCAAGTACAAGCCTCAATACATAATATGCATTCATCTGACATAATCTCTGGTTTTGGACCATCAACAATGAGAGGACTTGCTGGTTCAAAAATTGTACTCCTGATCTTGTGTTTAGTGGCTATTTCTTCAATTTCTATAGTTGTTTTTACTTTATTTCTATTTTGATGCTAAAAGTACCAAATTGTAATGAGTTCAGCAGCTGAAATATGCATTGCATCAAAAGACCATTCTTATTTGTTTAGTTTATACCTGCTACTTAATAATTTCTCTGGACACCTACTAACTCTTGTCTTAAGAGGAACAATGATTAATACTTAAGGTAATCTGTAGGGAGAGAATCACAGAATATTCTGAGTTGGAAGGGACCCACAAGGATCATTAAGTCCAGCTCTTAAGAGAATGGCCTGTGCAGGGACCAAACCCACAACCTTGACATTATTAGAACCTTGGCCATGCTCTAAGATGTTCACTTTTTCTTTACCATTCCCGATTTTTTAGAATACCTGCCAAATCTCTCTTCAATCACCTCTTTTACAAGATAAAGAACTCTTATCTATTTAATCTTCATCAAACAGAGGTCATTCCATACCTTCACTCCCCAGTGCCACATTTCCATGTGCCTTTTTCAGTTGTCCGAATAATTTCCATGATGGGATGACCCGAACTACCCAAAAATTCACTGTGGGGGTTCACAGGAGTAGCTGTCCTCTGCCATAATGTATGCTTTAGTCCTTGGCCCTTTCCCAGCTGTTTGTAACCCTCTTTTTGCCTCCTTCAGTTGGAGCTGATGTTTTCTTCATTTGTGACACCTGGGCCCCTTTCCTGAGAGGCAATAATTAATTACAGCAGATTTAGAAGCCATTGTTGCACCTGTAGAATCAGGGCTGGTTTTCTGCATAAGTGTTCCTTCCTATATGTCTGTACCATGTGGACACTCAAGTCTCAGGAGATCCTCCGTATCAACTCATAGTCAGGCCTTTGTTGGTTGCCAAAGAATTGGATATGACAAGCAAATGCTGCCATATTCCTATTTCCTATCTTTTTCAGATTGTGTGAGAATATGTTATGCATATGATCATGCCAAAGAATATGCTGTGAATCTTAATTGGTTAATTCCCTCTGTCATTAAAACTGACCATTCATCTCTACCCTTCAATGTTATTAATCCACAGAAGAATCTCCTCCTCTGATCTAACTGCAGCTCAGTTCTGTGGCTCGTAAGGTCCTTTAGGAACCTCTAAAAATTCTTCTTGTTTCCATGGCTCTGGTGGCGAGGCAAACTGAAGCAGGAGGTTGTATATCTCGCTTACTCCACCTGGTTCTGACAACATGCTGCCACTCCTTCTACCAATCTGTTCTAAAACCTTATCAATTGACACTTCACTTTGCAGCAGGTCCTGGGGCAGGTCAGCCAGGGAGACCTGCTCTACTGAGGGATCCTCCCTGAACAGCTGATGCCACAGCAAGCAGATGTGCAAAGTATGACTTAGGCTTGTCTGCTATGGCCTTGTGTTACTTGCGCATCCCTCTAACACCCCAGTCAATGCTTAGCCTGCCAGGCTCTCTGACAGGTTTCCTGAGACAGTTGTGTCTGAAAATATTTGCTTTTTGTCTTTTATCCATTATGAACTTCTTCTCAAAAAAATTTGCTTTGACCAGTCTTAGGGTTTCAGTTTTCTTGTCAGTGGTGGTTAGGATCTAAATCTTCTTCCCAGAGTTTATTCTGTCTTCTTTGCTTCAGCAGAGGTGGGAAGAATTTCTGTGTTGAAATTATGCTGGGGTGGAACCAGGAGAAAGAGGGGACAGAGCCCATTAGGAATGTCCCAGGGACTGCAAGACAAAAATGAATGGGTCACCTCGTGCTCTCAGCACAGCCAGAACTGGCTGCATGTGGGGGGCTAATTCATCAACACATCCCAGCACAGAGAGGCATCTCATCTTCCCAAGGAGGAATAGCAGCTGCAGTGACTCCAGTGGGGCCAGAGGCAGGGTTTTATCACCATAAATAAAGGAATAAGTTGACCTACAGTGCCCCCATGCTTGCATTCAAAATGTGATGGCTGACTCCAGCCACCAGCCAAACGTGCCATGGTGACTTTTCCCATGATGCTGACAGTGTCGTGTGTGGCAGTGTTGGATATGTCCTCAAAGAGTGTTTCTGTCTTCCTTTCAGGGCCACCTTGAGGAAGCTGCGCCCAGAGGACATGTTTGAGACGTGGGTAAGCACACGTGGAGGGAACCATTGTGTCCCCTGCCAGCTTCCAACAGCAAACTGCTGCTCGAGAGCTCCAGCCTCTGGCTGGGCAAAACATTATCTTTTCTTCTTTGCAAGGCTACTTTCTCTCTTCTGGAAAAAGGGGGTGCCTGAGTTCAAACCGCGTGCTCAAATGCTTTGCTCAACAGCGGTGAATAGCTGGGCTGGCTCCTGCTTGCCCCACAAAGGGAAGAGGAAAAGCTAAGCAGTGTGTGAGGGCAGTGTTGGGCCTGTGTAGTGATCCTGCCCAAGGATGCTCCATCTCAGCTAAGGGACATCAGTGCTGGGCTGAGGTGGTTTCCATGTCCTGCTTGCTGGGTGAGCTACAGAGATTGTGCAGTTGTCTCATGGAAACTCACAGGATCATAGACTGGTTTAGGTTTAAAAGGACCTTAAAGATTATCTAGTTCCAGCCCCTTGCTGTGGCAGGGACACTTTCCACTAAACCAGGCTGCTCAAAGCCCCAGCCGACCTGACCCTGAACACTTCCAGGGATGGGGCATCTACAACTTCTCTTCACCTTCTCTGTTCCAGAGTCTCATCACCCTCACAGTAAAGAATTGTTTCCTGGTATCCAATCTAAACCTACCCTCTTTCAGTTTAAAGCCATTCTCCCTCATCCTGTCACTGCATGTCCTTGTAAAAGTACCAGAGCAGTTGTACAATTCAAAATGCAAGTGAAGGCAGGCAGTACAGTTAATTATATAGATTTCAAAGCAGACCGTGCATTGATTACACTTCTCAGGGGACAAGCAAGCTGCAAATCAGCAACTGTGAAGAACTAACCAACATTTTGGCCCCTATCACACACAGAAGATTCTCATAGTCTGCAGGAGTGGGGAAGAAGGGAGGGGTGGAAATGAAAGAAAAATTGTGTAAAAAAAAATATCCCTTCACTGTGAATGAATATGAGCTAGTGAGGGGCCCTCAAGTGCCAGATGAATGCTAAGAAACAAAGCTGAACAGGTGCTTTACAGACACTAATGAAGATGCAGTCATTCTTCCAAAAGGCTCAACACATTTGTAACAGCATTCAGATGCCACCCTTCTTGGCTGTGTTACATGGAACACTGCAGGACTCCAGAGTGGCAAAAACCTTGGGAGTCCTTAATACAGCAAGGCAAGAGGGAATAAAACTGAACCAGGAGTTATGAGTCACTTAGGCACAATAGTTTGTCATTTTGCTTTGAAATACAGATTCTGTATAGAAGACAGCTTCCAAGACCCACTGAAGCCCCTCCAAGGTTTTTAATAGAGCTTCAGTGACACCCAAATTTCACATGCAGGGGTTTTGCTTTCACACTGAACATATTCTAAAGTAGCCCCAGAAAAGTGAGAATTCACAGGTGGGATGCTTGCTTAGCCAGCAGCCTGGGAATACAGATCTTGCCTCAGCTATTAGCAGCAGACTCCTACCTACAGAAGAGAGGAGGCTGGATTCTGATCTCGCTGCAAGTTCACAACATCTTCAAATGCCTTCACTGGAGTTAGTCTGGTTTTGTTTGCTGCCTTGTAGGCCAGAATAGAGCTCTATTATATAGGTTTGCAGATATATGGCATATAGATATACACTTTTTATGTTGCTGTCTGACAGTGCTGCTAGCAAATATGTAGAAAAAGCAACAGTGTAAATTTTGCCGGCTGTAAGTGGTCTGAATCCCAAGTAAATCTGCCTAGAATGTCTCAGTGAAAACGTGTTCCCTGAAGACACCCACAAAGGCTCAGCATCCGCTATTGTTTTTAAAGATAATGTTTTCCACTCAATCTTTCAGGGATTTTTTCCCTTTCAATTTTTGATGGTGGCTTTGTCACCTCTGGGCTCAGAAGGGAAAAGAAATTAGCATTTAGATGGGAATTTTTTTCATTAAAGCCAATTGAAATGGAAACTGGGTCTGACAGCGGGTGAGGAAGGCGAAACTGATCCATAGGATAATTCAGAGATGACATTCATAGCAGGCGGATGATGAACCAGCAGGCAGATCCATTGGCCTTTGCCAATATCATTACTCAAGTGTTTCATGGAGAAAAGTAATCCACCAGGCTGTAATTTCTGTCCTCCACTCATTGGAGCCCTGAAATGAGCCCTCCACTCAACTTCCCTCACTGCTCATGGAGACTGTCACCTAAAGCAGAGACCCTTCACCCCCAGAAAGGGGCCCCAATGAGCCACCTTGCCTCTCATACTGTGAGAAAACCTCCTTTGCTGGCCCCAAAGGAGCATGTTTGGGGCTGAGCATGGTGGCAGATACTTGTTTCCCTGCAAACCTCCTGGGACCTGAAAATTTGTGAGGGTAGGCGGCCTCAGGCATGAAATGGGATCCTCTATTCTCATGCTAGAGAGCCCTTGACCTTTTCTGCAGAGAAGCTTTCGCCTCCCACCATCAGAAGCTCCCTCGCTATTGCTATCATGGTGCTCACCTCATTTTCATCTGAAGAGTTTCGGCAGCACTACCCAAACTAGCCTGTTCAGCACCGAGTACCTTCATGACTCAGCCTTACCTCAGCTCTCATTTCTGGTGTCTTAGTGGGGCTCTGGTCAAACCTCCCCTTGCAACTGTCCTTTTTGAGGGCATCCCACTGCTCCTCATCTCCAACAACTGCCCAGACTCTGTCCTCCCTCCCCGGCCCATCAGTAATAGTTGTGTTTTTTCCAGGAGGATGACATGGAGGGTATCCACATCGTAGCCTTTGCTGAAGAAGATGACCCAGGTAGGAGGCCATTTTCTTCCTTGTGTGACTCTCCATCCTTCAAGAAAGTGTATTTTCATGTGTTTTGTTTGCATTGCGGAGCCTAACGCCCTGGCCAGGATGGGGAGCCGCAGCCTACTGGGATGGGAGCTGGGATGCTCCTGGGTGTTTATGCTAGCAGGTGCGCTAGCCAGGACTCCAACTTTGGATATAAATGAATGATTGCCTGGGGAAAAAAAGTCATCCCCTCCACCCCAGTACCAGGATTTGCTCTCTAACTCTGCATCCATCTTGCTGTGCGGCTCTGGGAAAGTGCTGAGGGCTGGGTATGGGATAGGCATGTGGGAAACCTGAGGCCGCCGGCTCCTGAAAAGCTGTGGCATCAGTGCTTCTCAGAGCCGTCAGCAAATCGGAAAGCTTTGGTCTCTTGGGGGCTCAGTTCCTCCCTCGCCACAAGAAAATAGTGACATTGTTCCACTCCACGGAAGGATTACGGGGCTTAATTCATGTGTAACTAATTTCAATACCCGAAGAGGATGCTTGAAATTAAAAGCCTTATTATCAAAAGAAAGCGCTGGGAGACAGCATTTTAATGAGAACTATAAACAACTCCTGTGTGCATAGGGGAGCTGGGGAAGCTGGAAACCCCACAAGCAAAGAGTGCCTGTGGGTTTGCAGGAGAGTTGCAGTGCCTCATATATCATTTCAGATGGTTTTGAGTTCCTGGAAATCCTGAAGCAAGTTGCCAGGGACAACACTGATAATCCCGATCTGAGCATTGTCTGGATTGACCCTGATGACTTTCCTCTGGTGAGTAGCAGAGGCTCTTTGCCTTTCCTGGTTTAATTCGTGGGTGGGGTGGGTGTGAGGGTGTGGGTGGGTGTGTGTGTGCACACACAGGAGTGCAGGAATTGCCCCAGGGAATGTGGGACAGGGAAGGATGGGAAACTGGACCACAGGCCTGAAAGCTGCTTGTTTGGGTCTGCCTCCCAAGAAGGCATTGTCTTGGGAACGCCTCCGGAGTCGGCGCTTTCCTGTGCCATGCGTGGCAGCCCAAATTCGGTTCAGCCTCCCCTGTCTCCCGTGCGCGCGTGGGTGCACATTCCTCGCTCCACAGCCCAGCGACTGCGCTAATGCAATGGGGCCGTGCGAGCAGCCCTGTCTGAGCTTCGTGTCTCACTCCTGCAGCTCATCACTTACTGGGAGAAGACCTTCAAGATCGACCTGTTCAGACCACAGATCGGGGTGGTGAACGTCACGGACGTGAGTAGCACGGGCCCAGAAAGTCCAGCGATCCCAAAATTAGGGCGCTAGAAAGGGTGGGACCTGAGGTCTGCTGGAGACACTGGGATTTCTGCTGTTAAGTGCAGGTAGAACAGGCATTTTCCCGGGGGAAAAATATTAAGACCTTACCAGGGGTTTGTTAATACCTGTCACAGGGTTTCTAACACCTCCAAGGTTGGGCTTGAGGGCTTTGATCTGGGTGTTTCTGCTGACAAATCACACACAAACCACGTCTGCTGAGGACAGGACCAGCCTCTGTAGCCTAGGATTCAGGGCTTTGCCCAGTTTTGGTTTCAAGGTCTCACATTTCCACCTCGATCCACAGCACACACCTTTGCCCACTCCCTGCTCCAACAGATTTGTGGTTTTGGGGAGAAAAAGTGCATGTAAGGGGAAAATAAAACCATGTTTAGGGGAGGAGAAGAGGAGAAAAAGGAGGTTTGTTTTTTTTTTTGCAGAAGCAAAAGGGCACAGCTTGAGTGTAGGAGGGAAAGCTGGTCCCCAACAGATGACAGGGAGAAACTTGAAAAAAACTAAATAAATACACAGCTTTAGCAGAAGTACAGCAGAAATTGGTAATGGAAGGATCCTGCTGTGATGAGGAGAGTGCACTGGGGTTCATCCATGCCCTCCTCTCCCTCAGCCACCACTGTGTAGGTGGTGCTGGAGGGATCTGTGTGGAAAGAGGAGACCTGCCTGCGCCACAGCTGGTGGCAGTGAAGGTTTCCACACCTCCCCGCAGGTACCAGCTGCAGAGGGAGCCCTGTAGAGGCAGGGGCTCCTTTGGCACAGCTGAGGGAGCAACAGAGCCCACAGCACCCACAGCTGTGCTATGGGCACAGCTTTCTAGCAGCTACTGTTTTCACTGTGGTTATCTTCAAGCCAGCAAGCCATGGCACTGATCTCATGCTGCCCATGTGCTGTGAGCTTTGCAGGCAGGTAGGAGAGGGACTCGTCTGACCCTCACCAGCAGAGACCTCGGGAGAGCTGCTGAGTGCAATGTGACATGCTTCACAACCCTGACACAGAGAGAAACCATTCTTTCCTCTGTCTGACAGTAACCATCCAGATGATCAGAGAGTCCATAACGCAACATGTTCCTACCTGGCTCACCTATTGCCTTAGTTTACTTTTAATGTTTAAGTGCTGGGTGTTTGTTTTAATCTCTTTAAAATGAGCCTGTGTGGGTATGCAAGTGCCTCTGGAAGGAGAAATCTCTCCAACGCAGAAGTGTTTGTGAATTGGTGCTTGACTTCTTGTTTGAAATTTGAGTCATAAATGAACTTGATGTTTCATTAGAAGAGAGCAGCGAGGGACTTAGAGTTGGGACAAGTGTGCAGGGCTGGGTGCTGGTTTGGCTCAACTCTGACCTTGCTTCCAGCCTCCACGTCCTCTCTCCTGTATTGCCCCAGAAAAAGAGGGACAGCAAGGGTGTACTGGACAGTTGTGCCTCCTGTTATAACAGATGCTGCAAGACCATAACATGGGAGGTGTGATGGGGAAGGCAAAGCAATGGGGTCATGAAGAAAGCAGAGTCCCTGGATCTTGCCTGTCCCATTTAGGGGGTTGAGAGGCCAACTTGGGAGTCACGGAGTAGTTTCAGCCCCGGCTGGATGTGAGCTTTTTGCCTGTAATAGAGCAGTGCTCCACCAGACCATGGGGCAGACACCTAGGGAGTGAAAACCCAGTGAGTTAAGGCTTCTTAGCAGAATTGTTAAGGGAGAGAGAAAAGGGAAAAGGGCCAAAATAGCATCTGTCACCTAAGATCATGAGAGAAATGAATGGACAAGCCAGAAAGAGAGCCCAAGTCTTCCAGTCTTTTGCCCTTAATACTAGCCCTTAATACAGTATCTCCCTTCATTTTATTTACCATGACCGGTCATGTTTAAGTCATGTCAAAGCTACATTAACCAGCAATCAATGGAAATTGATGAAAGTAGGCTTGTCAGTGGCATGAGAATCATATAGAAAGCAGAATAGGTAAGAACTTATGCCTTATTATTCAGCAGTCACTCAGAGACCTGTAAAAACTCAAGCGTTATCTGGCTTTGATATATTAAATGTTTCAGGTTGTTGATTATAGTATTTGCAGGTTTTATTTCATTCCTCTTAAGTCCTTTTTTTATTTCTCAAGAGAGATTTTAGAAAGTTCTAGGTTGGTGGGTGATATCTAAAACAAACACTGAGTTTATTTTGTTATTTCAGTGTTACATCACTGCATTCAGCCAAGTTACACAGGTACAAAGTGGGACTTACACAACGGAGTGAAAATAAACACCACTCATGGCTTCAGTGGACATAACCCCCGTGACCCCATCACTTCTGCAAAAACCTGCCAATACAAACATCAGAGCTCCCAGCAGCCGCAACTGGCTCATCACATTGTGGTGACTGTGGCTCAGGACTAGGGCCATGACGCCCTGCAAAATATCACTGCTTTATTTGCACAGCACCTTCTCGAGGTGAAATGGAGCCACTCCTCTTCCCATTATTTAAAACTGTCACTATTTGCTGCACGCAGAGTCTTGAGGTTAAGGACATGAACATTTGTGTGAAGCCAGAGCTGCATGCCTCTCCATGGCTCTTTTTTATTACAGTTTTAGTGCTTTAGGAGGAAAATAATATATGGGAGACACAACTTTCCTTGAAATTGGTCTGGCTTTTTAGCAAGCCATAAACAAAAGAGAATTAGGTACCACAGATGGGAAATAAGTCAGATGCACTTGCAAAAGCTGGTAGTTACCTTCTGGTATGTGAAGATCACTTGCTGTTGCAACATCAAATCCTGAATGAGATAAGCTCACAGCTCTTCTGCAAAATAGGAGGCTGATCCTGTTTTATGGAGGGGAGACAGTAAAGGGAAAGGAGCTTATCCAGGCATTTAACCAAGGAACCTATAGCAAAGCAGAGGAAAACTTCCATTTCCAGGCCTCAGAGACTATCTAAGCTGTGCTTGCTGTCTCTGGGTAACAGCCACAGTTTTGTCATTGCCTTCTTACTGAATTCCCCCATCCCCTCAGGTTTATGGAAGTAATGCAGACAGCTGCGGGGAAAGAGCAGGGGCACCTGCAGTCTAGGGCATTCGTGTTTCTCACCATTCTTGAGCTGAGATGCATGGGAGCATGGCTGAGGCGATCTGAGGAAAGGCTCTTCTACGAGCAGGAACCATTGTCACACGTGGAGAGTCCAGAGCAAGGTCCTGAGGCAAAGGTGACTGCAAAAGAGGCTGGGGAAAAAGGGTGTTGAAAAGAGGGCTGTAAAGGCTCCAAGGAAGAGGTGCCAGAAGGGCTTTGGATGGAAGGAGGGAAACGCTGTGATGTCCTTTGAACCAGGGCGATGCAGCAGGTGCTGGCAGAGGTCTCTTTGGTACCTCCTTGTGTAGACTTGGAGTCTCCAGAACTGTCCAGATGGAGTGAGGAGCGCATCAGGTGGGCAACACTCCTGCTCACAGGTGTAGGCAGAGGGCACACATCTCATCAGCGCACACAGCACCACACCCTGTAAACCTACTGACCTCTCCCACTGCCCCTGGGCAGGCATGGCAGCACTCCAGGGGGAAGTGGTGGTCCCAGTGCATGGGCAGACACTCTGGCTGAGCCTGCCCACAGGCTGTGGCAGAGAGGGAGCTAATGCCACCACCATCTCTGCATCCCACCCGTGGTCCAACCCTCACCCCCTCAACAGCCGCGTGCCCTGTCTCTTCCCGGTGTCCCTGAGGGCAGCTAATCCCTCAACACCTGTCCCCGCAGGCTGACAGCATCTGGATGGACATCAGAGATGATGATGACCTGCCCACAGCTGAGGAGCTGGAGGACTGGATAGAGGATGTGCTTTCTGGGAAGATAAATACTGAAGATGATGATGATGATGAAGATGACGACGATGACGACGATGACGACGATGACGACGACGATGATGATGACGATGATGATGACGACGATGACGATGACGATGACTAACTGTGACTCTGTGCAGTCTGACTTGTGGGCCCCGAGAGCCCTTGCCCTGCGGCAGGTCCCTCCTTTGGAAGACCTATGTTTGAGCATCAGCAAGCACCGCTGCTCCTCCTTCCCCCCTGCCCCGCTCCCCCTGCCCTCGCCCTTGCCGGGACCCCCTCGCCTGATTCCCAGCGCTGCTGAGCCACCGGGACTGCCCCTGTGGAGGGCAGCACCTGCAGGCACCCAGCACCGCTGCAAATCAGGCCTCCTTAGAAAGGACAGTAGGAATCTGCAGGGAATCTGCCCCGAGTGTCCCAGGGCAGGAGAAAAGTGCCTGCCTGCTTGCTGCCAGAGGGACGCAGGGAGCCAGTTTGTATTTTCTGTGTTCATCAGCCCAGCACTTAACATCCAAAGACCAAATCTCACTTCAAGACATAGGGAAAAGCCTAACTGTAAAGTTTAGCCCTTTTATTAAACACAATGCCCTTTGCAGCTACTCTGCCAAGACCACTCAATCCTGCAAGTTCTGCTGCGGGAGTCCATAGCTACTCTCTAACATGCTAAGAGCAGCAAAATGCTTTGGGAGGGGAGGGAGGGAAGTTATAGGGATGCTATTAAAGTTTTCAGTGATTCCACATAACAACAGGATATTCTTGTCTGGCAGCGCAAAACCAAACACCGTGGCCTCTGTCCTTCAAGCTCCTTTTTCTTGAAAGCTTGGGCCAGAGCTGGAGTCAGTGCCTGATAGGAGACCTCAAAGCTCACAATCTGCTGGACAGGCTGATCCAGCTTTGAGCCCAGTCTGAGCCTAAACCATTGAGTTTGAAGACCATGGCACTGAGCCAAGCCAATGGAAACATCCATAAGGGCCCACCCTGACGCACTCCTATTCCCCATGACCTTCCTTCTTTAGCTGACTCTTCACCAAAAGCCTATGTAACATCTTTTCTCAGGATCAAGGTGCTGGGAGGGAACACATCCATCCAAACATATTAGATAGTGGATGAGATGTGTTGGGGTATGAGTAGTGGACACATTCAAGCTGTTTGGCTTTTGAGTATTTAGTTGCAGTCACTCCCTGATTGGACACTCAGATATCCCATGTGAGAAGCCTCTTTCGACTGCAGGCTGAGAAGAAGCTCAGGGTACCCGTTTGCAGTCAAGGGGGTCACTCACAAAGCTAAGGGTCCCTAACACAGTCCTGGCGAGTGCAGCACCATCCATGTGCAGGTCACTGTGGCAGCATTAGGCCTCCCTGCTTGCCCATGCCATCAGATTTCAATTGTCTTAGCTTCTTAGGTTTGGACATAGTGCAATGAATGAAGAGTTCGGACAAGGTGTTATCTTTATAAATACAGTTATAAAGACGTTCTCCAGTTGCTCAGAGTTGTTAGCATAGGTAGTGTATGCATCTCCTCTCTTGCTGCAAACAAAAAACATTGTTCTGATCATCCTTATACTGGCTTAGGACAGAGGTATGTGATGTGAGGGGAAATAACAGTGCAAGGGACAGAAGAACCAGAGCTTCTTACAGAAATGTGGAAGAGCCTGATGAGAAACAAGGTTTACACACTATATAGTTCCTTTATCAGATGAACTGCAAAGCAAGATTTTTTTTTTCCTGCCTGTTGATCAGTTTCTTTGACACTCTCTCTCTACATTAGCTGACATAGAATTTTGAAGCTACTGGCATAAAAATCTGAAGTATTGATATGTTCCCATGTGTGCCATATCCCCTCGGTGGAAAGTGCCAGTATGAGCAACACAAAGCTGGATATCTCTCTGTCTCTGTGCATGTGAATGAATACTGGTCTAACGTGGTAAATGACTGCAGGCCAAGTTAGCTCCGTGTTGAGCACCAAGCACTCAAAATGTGCCTTTCAGATAGAGCCTGTTAGAAGAACAGACAAAGCAGCAAAGCCCTCTGGTCACACATTTGCCCTTTCTTGCTTCCCTTATGAAGCATAAGCATTGTCTGGAAGACGAATCAAGTTTGTTTGGGGATACCATTCACCTGGTTGTTCTGGGGTGATGAACAACCTTCAAAAGTCTTGAAATTCAGTGTGCTCTCAGTATGGAGATCCCATCCTCTCTTTCACTCACACCCCACTCTCTGCTGGCCAACAGGGTGCCCAGCACTCTCCTTCTGCTTTTTCCTCAAGAGGTTTGCTGGAGGACCCCAGAGAGGGAGTAAGCAGGACTCAAGGCCTCATTCATGAGCGCTGGTAAGGAGCAAGAAAAGGCAGAACTAGCCCTCTAGTAGTCTCCTGGTCTGGGATTAAGGGACACTTACTGACCTGAGAAAAGTACTAGCTTATCTTTACCTCTGGGCTGCTCCCAGGAGAAAACCACACACAGATTCACTCTGCGTAAGGCAACGGCCTGCACTGGCCATGTGCCTCCACATCAGTCACTCCAAACATGAAGAACAATGAAAAATTGCTCTACTGCCTTTCCTACCAGCACAATCTCCAGACATGCCAACGGTCTGGGTGCTGTCTGTGTTCTCCTCTCCCACTGTGGGTGCCCCTCTGCTCTGAAGTGGCCACTCCAGACGCTCTGAGAGGCATAGATGAGCCAGGCAGAGCAGGCAGACCCTGCAAACAGCACTAGGGACATGTTCAAGTGCACAGGTGTTTCACAGGCACTTAAACACTTCAAAGCAAAAGACCTCTAGGGGGAAAAGAAATAAATAATGTAGAAGTGTAGAGGCTGAACTCATACTGGGGAGCGGTGCCAGTGGTTTATGGAAAGTTTCCCTCGAGTTATGCAAGAAAGAGCTAATCCTACAGCTGCCACTCCTTCGTGGTGCCAGGGATATGGGGCTGCCCTTTCTCTCCTCCACCAGCCCACCATTACAGTCCTCATCTCTGTCTTTGCCCACAAACAGGAGCTGTTTATCATCAGCTTTTGGGATAAACACATAAAAAGTTAGGAAAGCATTGCAGCAGAGGAAGGATTGCAGCAATGAGGATGGGTAGGTCGCAAAGCCTTTCCCATTTACCCGTAACACCTCCTCTGCCCCGGGATCCTAATGACCAAACTGCTGAATGACATAATGCCCCTTGGGAAGGAGATGGCAGCTTGAATTTGAGTGTTTTCCTTGCAGGGATGGGTAAGACAGCGGTATGGGATGGCACACAGGAGACCAGGCCCAGGTGCTCCTGGACTCCTCTGTCACAAGCAGGAACAGCTGGCATTTGAAAGGCACTGGTGGCCCTGAGAAGCAAAGTCAGCCTAACCCTGCCCACTACACACTGAGAAGCAAAACACCAGTACGTTTGGATGAGGAATTTGAAAAAAAACTCTTTATTTAAAAAAAAACCAAAAAAACAAACTGTGAAACTGTGTATGTGGGCAGCACTGACTGTTTGACAAGCACGTCTCTCTTCACAAGCAGGTTTTTTTCTCCAGCGTGTTAACTAGACATATTAAATGGCTCTTAATACACATAAAGACAGGAATTATATTTTACCCTCATCCAGGTGCGAGTGCTTCAAGGTGATCGGTTTCTTCATAGAATCATTCAATCATTTTGATTGGAAAAGACTTCCTAAGATCATTGAGTCTGACCATCAACCCACCACTGTCAAGTAAGTACCCTAAGTACTCCAAAACCTGGTCTTATCAGTCCCTGGTGACAGTGAGGACCCCCTTAACACACGATATGTGGCAGGAACACCAAGTTATGCAGTTCCTCCTCCCAGGCCCCAGACACAGGGCTGGAGGCCACAGCCCAAGGGTTTGTTTGGGGTGCTGTGCCACAGCCCACCCTGTGCTGCTCAGGAGCAGCAACCCAAGGAGAGGGAAACCCACCAGGAGCAGTACACTGCAGCTCTCAAACTGCAGCATGGAGGAGAGAGTTTCTGCCTTTGCAGTGGTCACTGACATAGAGGCTCTGTGAAGCCAAAACTACTCGGAGTTTATGTCAACCTTTTGGAAAACAGCTGCAGGAGAGGACAAGTGAGGCACTCTGGAAATTGCAGATTACTCCATGTTTTCAGGGTCAGCAGTTTTTGTGATGTTTCTGAGGAGTGATGAGTGTCCTGTCTCCCTCTTGGGAGAGAAATGGCCCCATAGTGAAACCAGAGACCTCAGCTGCGTCCCATCGCAGAATGAAGCTGCTCAGCCAGACACCAACATGAGAACACAGCTGAGGACACCTGCTGCTTCTTCATGTCTGTCTGCACATCATACCTAAAGAAATGATTGATTCATTGCAGAGACCAAACAAAAAACATAGCCTTTTATTCCCAGGAAAATAATTAATTAGACAGGAACATATCACTTCCCAGCTGCCACTGACTTACAGTCCTGTGAATACAGACTGCATCTGGATTTCTCTCTGCTGCAGCAAAGCTTTCGCTTTGAGGAAGTCACACACACAGCAAGTTGCACACCAATGCCTGGACTTAGGGGGCTGAAGAGGAGGAACAAGCAAACAGGCAAGAAGCACCCCAGCCCTCTGAGACAAAGCACGCTGCCTTCTAGCTGCTTTTACACTCCAGGGACATCTATGCCATGTGGTGCAAGACCAGCTGCTAGAAACTGGAAACAGCAGAGCACAGCAGGAAGGGTAGTTGACCTTCGTAATGAGGCTGTGCCAGCAGGACTGTGTCCTACCTGAGATCCAAGACTCTGTGTCAGCCCACTGCACTGCAGCATCCCCTGCCTTCTCCCCACTCCCCTGTACCTCTGACCTCTAGCAAAGCAGCCCTTGGATGGTCAGTACCCCTGGGAGACAGCTGTGGGATGGCTCTCACACCTCTTTGACAGAAGATGACATCTAATGACAATGAGGACCATGGGGAAGGGTCCGGGGCAGAGTCTTGGCCCAGCTCCCAGAACAGCCTGCCAGGTTTAAAAGGTGCTAAGCTATTTAAAGACAAAAACAAGCTACAGAGCTTCCTTGCAGCTTGAAGACCCATTTTAGGAATCAGATTACAAACTGCCTTTGGGATGGAAGCAAAGATCCTTCCGGTGCCTCGCTCCCCAATTGCGCTTTCTCTTGCCAAGCCCCTGTGATGAAGGGGATCAGCAAAGCACTCAAAGGGCAGTGTCCCTAATGCTATGGAAATCAAGAAAACACCTTTTTCACTTTCTTTTCATGCCTCTTGACTTACTACTTTACTGACTGTCACTGGCTCCTCTAATTTATTTTCTCTCTCCATTTCTATGTAGTCTGTCTTCCTCTTCTCCTCAACGCTCCCCCACGGCATATGGTACTGAGGGTCGCTGAAGGACAGAGCCCTTCCCTGCTCCTACTGCTTGTGCTCATCCCAGCCCAGGCAGGCAGCAGCCTCCCTCACACCACTGCCACAAGCTGGCTGTGCTGGACCCCCATAACTGTGAACATGAGGAGGGACAATGTTTCCTTTCTGAGGAGAAAGATGTCCAGACATGGCTGTCACTGGCTTTTATTTTGAGGGAGACAGGTGGGACATGCTCAAGGAAAAGCCATTTCACCAGCCTGGGCAGAAGTACCAGAATTTTTTTGGTGGACATCTTTTCCCACTGTCCCAAAATCTAGGTGAGGAATCAACACCCTGCAACCAAGCCCTGACTGCTGTCACTGTGGGAAGAGAACAGTAACACCCAGTGCCACCAGCAATCACAGCTCTACACCATCCGAGCAGAAGACAAGTGCCATGGCTCATATACAAGAAATAAGCCTCGAGGGTTAAATGAGCTGGATTTGCTGGAGGGGTATCCCTTTTTCAGCAGTAGCCAGAAAGCCAGAAAGCCACCTCCCTGCCAGAGACTACCAGTGGCTGTCCTGGCTGAGCCCTCCCTGGGCCATGGGCAATCTCTTCTGCTTTGGGATTTGAATCAGCTTGAATCAGGTGCCTCCCTCAGTAACACAGGTGAAAAATAAAGTGATGTTTGACCAGGGAGCAGCCCTGAAATTTGCCTGGTATCAGATTTTGATTTTTGCTTTAAAATTCAATTCAAAATTCAAAGTCCTGCTCCTGCTAGTGACAGAGAGGTTATTGAACAACAAAAGTAGCTAAATGTTAGAGAACTTTTTAGTCCTCACAAAATGAAGTTGCTGAAGGAATGTGCACAGCTTCCTACAGTCTAGTTACTGAATTACTAAACCAGTTTCTCACAACCACTTACAAGGCAAAATTATAATCAACTGTATGATCTGGTATTATAAGTACTCAAGAATGAGCTTTTACAAAATAGAAGCTAAAAGGTTTTCAGATCTGTTTCACATCTGTGACCCAGATATAATCAGCTCCTTCTTGTTCCCTCTTTTAAAGCATGCCCACAGCATCTGACTTGTGCTGAGGAGAGGTCCAAAGAGCTATAACATTCTGAATGCCTCTTAAAATTTTCAAAGAGACTGGACCAAACGTGTTTTGTCAAGAATTCCCTTCTCCCAATGCATCCACTTTTCCTTCATGCTACCTTTTTAAATAATAAGAAAAAAAGGAAAAAAGAAAGACAACCAAGACTAGATGTTTAAACAATTGTAAGCCTGATTTTTACCTTTGGAAGAGACTTAAAATGTTTCAATTTACAGAATAGCTTCATGCCTAGAGCAATTTGTGGTGTCTCAGGTTTTCAAAACTCTGTGCCTTCATGTTTCTAAGGGTGCTGGAGGGAAAACCCACACCCTAATCACTAAGGTCTCTTCCACTGACTTCACAGTGCCTTGTGTTACTGTCTCTCTTGAGGCTTTGCTGCTTGCTCTATATTTTGATACATAAGCAAGGTGGATGCATTGAGCTACCCCAAAAGCACATCCACAAGGTAAAAGACATCTTCCTCCTTCCTCTTTGAACTTGTATTTAGTGCTGCCCATGCAGAGCCCAAAGACTGATGGTTCCCTCTGTCTTGGCTGTGGTCCCTGCAGCAAACACCTGTTCCGTGGGCAGGAGCCACAGGCTTCAGGAGGCCAACAAGCAGCACTACCACTGTGGCACAGCTCCTGGGGTCCCCAGGTTATCCACATTAACTGAGCTGGAAACAGGGCAAGCCCCAAGTCCTGCACAGAAGTCTTCACTCCACTCAGGTCCCCAGATTCTGGAGGAAGGGAAGATCAGCTCAGGGCTGTGGAGTAGGCTGGCAGTTCTGCAGCATGCTCCAACCTGAACACAGACTACTATGTGAGCAGTAGTTGGAGTGGGAAACCCAAACAAGCCACAACCTTTTCAGAGTTCATTGTGGAGAGGGACAGGGAGATGGGGACAAACAGGAAAACAGCTTTCTTCCCATTTGAGGTACTCCCCATTTTACTAGCAGTGTGCCAGCATAAACTAGCTCACAGCAGGGCTGTAAAACTTGTTACAGCTTTTCAAAGCAACTCAGGTAACCTTCTCCACAGATAATGGTTTATGCATGTCCCATCACCCCACTACACCATCCCTACCTCTGCAGACATGCTGTGCTCAGTGCTCTCATTTCTCTCAGCATCTCCTGACCCAGCAGTCCATGGACGCACACATGAAAAGGGAATGGATGCCCTTGCCCCAGTGGATTATCTGTCAGTACCGGAAAGGTCTGTAACCTAAACCCACTGCCTTCCCAATCCAACATAAACTCAGGAGTGCTGTTGAAAGACAAATCAAAGCACTCTGCTTGGCCAACTCCCAGTACACCTTCCCTTCCTGCATGCTGTTGTGATACACCATGTCCTGCTGAGAGATCCCCTTCCTCTTGCCCCTACCCCACCTGCCCTGAGGTCCAGGACCCCCAGGAAGTCCTTGAATTCAACCCCTTCTGTAGTTCCCAGCAGTGTAGAGCTGGGGCTGAGACAGCAGAGCCACCTAATTGCACTAGGAGAAGCTGTTTTGGGGTTTGAAGCCCTGCTGACCTCCACAGCCAGATGTCTCACTGATCTATTAATTCAGCTAACAATATCCCATGGTGAGGTGCTGCTAGTGCTTCAAGCAAGGCTCTGGAGCCAGTTGCTGAAGGTGACAAATCCCTTTCTTACCCTGTTTTTTATGCCCTGACTGCAAGTGGCCTCTTTACCCCCCAGATCCCCATTTCATTCCCCGCAGCTGGTATTTCCTGAGTGTACATAGCTGTTGTGCCTGGTACCAATCGATCTTCTTATGAATTAAGCCACAGTTCAGCCACCAAATACCCACAGCAGTGGTTGCTGATGCTGTCCCAGGGCAGCCAAGGTCTTATACCCATATGGTCCAGAAGGGCACTGCAGGAGAAGCATCTCCTCCTCAAGTCCAGTATGTCACTCAGGCAAAAGGTGCTTACCTCTGGTTCAGGATGCCGGGCCCCTGCAAGTGGTGGGTTTTTTTCCAGTAAAAACCTCCATCCCCTTTCTGTCAGAGGTTTGGGTCAGTAATACTTAACCCAACATTGCACCTGAGGCTCCATCACACCTCAAAGGTCTGTGCAACTTCAGTGAAAAGACTTAGCCAAACCAGACCAGCTCCCTCAGCTCTAATTTCTGCTGAGCTACATACCACAGCCCTTTATGATTCAGATAGCTGAGCTCTGGATGAAGGCCAAGGGAACCAGTCCCTCTAGCAAAGCCTGTTCCTTCCATCAGCTTCCACAGCCCACAGCAGGACAGAAAGCACCACGAACAGGAGCAGTCAGGTGTTGATTTGGTATCAGCACTATCCCAGAAATGAAACAGAGCATGCTGAACTCACATGTAAAGACACAGCTCTCAAGGCTAAGAGTCTGGAACGAGGCTGACAAGCCCAGTATCTTGTTTATGCCAAATTCCTGCTGCTTACACCTTCCCATGACACACCTGTGGCTGACTCCCACAGAGCCTTTACCTACACAGCTCCAGTCCAGCAAGTCAGGTCTTCTTCTGAGAGACAGGAGGGGACCAGCAATGGCTGCACCCCCATTTCAGGCTCTGCAGGGCAGCAGCAGTGCTCTTTCCTTTCCCTGGCCATCCCTGGGAGCTGACCTGCTAACAGTCTGGGGCTGGGCACTGCCAAAGCAGCAGCAGGATGAGGGGCACAGATCAAAAGCAGAGATCAAGGGAGGGCAGGAGACAGAACAGAGCACACCCCCGTCCCACCCTTCCTGCTTCCTCCCAGGCCTTAGTTCAGCTCTCTAGCCCAAATACATCTGTCTCCCCCACAAGTACAGAATTACACATGGCTCTTTCTCTCCACAGGCACTTATGTATGTGCTGCTTATCTCCACAACTGCTGCATTCTTTTTCACTAAAGAGCAGCATCCTGTGGATTTTTCCAGCAGCTGAAACCACCAATGAGATGTGCTGAGCCGGGCACAGCTGTGAGGCGAGGTATTCCCCCTTAAAGGGGGCTTGCCTGAACAGTAGGCACCAAAGAACATCTAGACAAGAGCTGCACCCACATTTCCTTGGGCACAGCTGCTTCATCTTTCCAAGCTCTTGGCGTGCTGGAGATGGAAACTGATGGTGGGGAAAGACACACCCAGAGATGCTGTTGAGGTGAGATCCCCGCACGTTTTTTTTCAGCAGAGCACAGGTTTGCATCCACACAAACAAGGAGCACTGGCTTTTCTGCCTCTCACCACTCCTCCTCCCCACCAGAGCCAAATAAGGAACTCGGCAGTGAATCCTGAACTTCATAATTTGTGTGCAAACTATGAGAACAGAGGAGGCAGAAAAACCTGTTCCCACTCCAGTCATGCATCCCCCCCTTCCTCCCCAGCTGCATTTGCTCCCCATCATTTGAGATTTCAGGTGTTCAAAGCAGTCACCTACCAGTCTTCCTTCAGGAGTGATAAATGAGTTTGCATTTTACTGTGGCAGGGCAGACCAGAAAGGCCTAGAAATGAGGGTGACAGAAAGACAAGCTAAACCACAAAAAAGCTAAACCACATGTTTGCAGGGCCCCTCCTGCCCACAGCTAAGGAATGCTTGAAAAGCAGAAGAGCTTTTTGTCTGAAAGGATAAGAGAAAGGAGTGGGACAATCAAATCTGGTTTCAGTTTATTTCCAGAATTTTACTGTACAAAATATGCAAAGTGTAAAACGGTTTTATGTTTCAGTTTAAAAAACAACAAAACCCCATCCAGCTATAACTTAAGAGAACCCAGCTTGGAACAGAACAATTTACAAGGCTAAACCCACAGTGCATTAATGTCACAGACACCAGGAATTTGCTTACTTAAGTTCACAATTAGAAAAGAACAGAAAGACCATGTACCATTGCAGTTAAAGTCACATGTGCAAAGAAGAGAAAAAAGGAAGAAATGCTGGTTAGTGTCTATTAATTAGAAAACCTTGGCAAAACCCTTCTTACTATACACAGTGTGTGTAGAAAAAGTATTACACAGTGATAAAGGAGGGTGAGGGAAGAGCATTTTGCTCCCACCCCCTTCCCCAAGACACAATAATGCTGAATCAAAAAAACAGGCACAGAAAAGTGTAAGATTCCTTCACAGTTATGCCTGTTCAGGTAGTGGCCACAGCATCTCTCCACTGTGCACACAGGAGATACCCCCAAGCATCGTTAGCGCTGGTGAGAGGTGCCCAGGAAGCAGCCAGAGGGAAGGAAGGATTCCCTCCCTCCCCGGGCAGAGCACACCCAGGGCAGAGCCGGCTGCCTGCTGCCCACAGGGTTCCATGTGCTACAGGGATAAAAATGCAGTCTCTGGGAGGGATGCAGATGGGTGGATAACGCCAGCTGCAGTGCTGGCATGGCGGGGACCCAGCTCGGGACTGTCCCAGAGCGATCCGTACCACTCACAGTTGTTGGAAACGGCAACTTTTGGTCATCATCGATGGGAGGCAGCAGCCTGAAAGCAGGAGGATGCACACTCCTGTAGGAGACCATATGGCCCAAAGCCATCTCTTCTAGAACAGAAATTTGGGGGTTTTACTTTTTTTTGTTTGTTTTCTAAAACCAGCTCAATTCCAAGAGCACTTCCTTCTTAATGACGGTTGAAACACTGAGCCACCAAGTCTGGCTTGAGGCTTTGGACACATAAAATGTGCACACCTAGAGGGGGAAAAGCACACAGACACACACAAGCTGAATGAGAAAACACCTGCACACACGCCTTGTGAGCAGCACTCACATGGCTGGGCAGCACTGAGCCCAAGTGAGGAGCCAGCTTGGGACCAGACTGCAGCATTGTTGCAGAGGACTGCAAGACTTCTGTTTTACCTTTGAAAAGGGCAGGATTACAACTTTTGGTGAGCAAGATGAAATTGGCTTGCATAGGTTTCCATGTTTAGCAAGTTATGGATCTTTCCAGTTTCTTCATTAACACTTCCAAGAGTGATGCCTGCTCAGCTTCCAGGCATGGGAAAGGACACTGAGACCCAGGACAGCCTCACAGAGTCTGCGCCCATGGCTGAAGCCACATGGCAGTGAGAGGCTAACAGATGTGACAACATCTGCCCATGCCTAGTTACAGGACTGGCAAAGTGTTTAGAGTAGTGTCTGCCCCTACATTCCTGGAAGCTGCAAGAAATCCAAATCTTTCACTTTACAGCCACGAAAGGGAACACCAGCCTTTGTGGAAACCCACAGCCATTTCCATCTGCTCTAGAACATTTCAAAGTCTCAGCTGCATCTGGTCTTGCAAGCTCTCAGCATGGCTTTGG
Source organism: Origma solitaria (assembly GCA_013397895.1). NCBI lineage: Eukaryota > Metazoa > Chordata > Aves > Passeriformes > Acanthizidae > Origma > Origma solitaria. Next base: position 1,637,609 of record VZRL01007156.1, on the reverse strand, counting down.
ATTGAGGCTGTTACAAATCAGAGAGCAAAAATCCAAAGCCTTTAAAGTATCTGAGCAGCATACTCAAGTTACAGGAAATGTGCCAACATGGAAGAGAGGAGTGGGGCATCACCACTCCTGGCTGGGCAGCACAGCACCCTATCAAATGCTTCAGCTTCCAGTGCAAGGATCGTCTCCGAGGGGGACACCGACCACTTCATCACAAACAGGGTTGTCTTAAAAGACCACTTGAATTCTAATAAAACCCCCAAAATTCCCAAACAGGTACAAACATCCAGAATGGGAGAGAGGAATGAAAATATGTGCAAGGAGACAGTGCAGGATAGGAGAGGCATTCGGAGGAACAGCCTGCACTTGGCTGGCAAACCCTACAAGTTGTATTTAAGCTCAGCTCTTGGCAAGCTCGGCAGAAGTAAGGGCTGCATGAATTGGATCAGATCTTCGTTCCCTATGACTCCATTCTTACTCATTAGCTGGCTATAAACAGAGTTAAACAAACCAGTCTGCACTCACCGCTCAGCATTTTTTATAGTTTGAATTCCTACAGATGCCACAGATCCAACTGTGGATCTCAAAGCACTTGAAAGCAAGTTGAGTTTAGCCTCACAACACCCCAGTGAGGTAGGTATGACAGTGGTCTCCTGATTTTGCATGAGGAACAGAAACAAGAGAGACCCTGAAAAATGTCACTAAAATACCAGAACAGGGAATATTCAGGAATCATTATTTCCCTTTCAGTCTGTCCTCATCTCTAAGCAGGTTGCATCTCTAAAGAGACCATTTGAGAGAGTCCTCTCCTTCAGATTTCATCAGGCAAAGCATTCATGCTGCTGACACAGGGAAGAGCATTTAATATAGGAGTTTGCTCCTGTTGACAGTGTCCTTTTCGGCAGCAGGCAGAAAAGGCAGTGTTGAATCACAGCACAAAGATGAAGCAGCAGAGCCAGATAGAGCACACACTGCTTCCATCTGGTTCTCCATGTGTTAAAGGATTTAACAAAATTAAGACATGAGTTTCCTGAGCAGATACTGTCAGACAACCCCTTCTCATGGGGCAGGGAAAAGGAAAGGGGAAGGAAATCCTGGGAAAGTAAAAAAGTTTTGCAGATGTGCCTGTGACAAGGTTCTCTCACATACATGGCACACCCAAGCCCCTAGCAAGGTGGTTCTTGTTCTGGCTTCAGAGAAATGAGCCAATTCAGCCACAGGCAGTAGCCTCCACACAGGTATTAAGTGCTCCACAGTCTCCCAAGCTACTCCCAGTCTTTCCCACCCTGCTGGTTATGCACATCATAAAAGCCAGGTGCAGGCATCTTCAGAAGAGCCAAATGTAAGATACTATATGTTGTCCTTCCTTTTTTTTCTTTTAAAGGAATAAACCAACCTAATTTTTCAAAGTAAAACACTGTGAAGGCCACAGTCAATAAAAGAGTCTCCATACAGACTACCACAAAGCCTAATCTGCAAAAAAAACCATACACTGAGTTTAAAGAAGGGAAAACACTACCTACTCCCCATCCTTTAAGGGCAAAGGGCATAATCCCGTCACGTGCTGTGCCATCCAGTTTGTTTACAACCACCTCTGGCACATTACATGGACTAAAAAAGGATCCAGGAGACTACCACACGCTTGTAAGAAAGGTACAGGAAACTGCAGATGTCACTTGGATGGGGAATCATCACTTTGGACCCTCATTCACCAGGGCGCTCCCTTGATCCCAAGAAGACTATCCACAGGTGCTGCCGGATGTGTCTCCACTGTTGCTGAAGCTGCAAGAGGATGGACCCTGCTGCTCTGTCCCCAGCATCCCTGTTTAAGGCGGCTGCTCCCTCCCTCCAGCTTGTGGTGGGCACCAGCCAGCCCACTCCTCCCGTGGGAAGGGCTGGGAAAGGCCAGAAAGGACAGGAGGGGCTGTCACAGCCCTCCTCAGAAGACTGCAGGCTGGCAATGAAAGGCACTGACTTACACACCACGGGAATCAGGGCCTTCTTCGTTAAGACATCCATATGGAGGGCAGGCCAGATCCTGCCCGATAAGGGATATTTGCATGGCAAAAGGCTGAGCAGAATGAATTGATCATTTACATTCACATGGATCTCGAGGGACTGGCTGAAGGCAGGTCGCTGCCAGCCTTGCAGCTGGTTCCAGTCACTCCATGCTCTGTGCTGGCAATCAGACTTCAGACACCAATGTAGGCTCACCATTAAAAACAAACCTTCCAAATTCAGGTGACACTAAATTCACAAATGAAAGCTGCACTGGTGGGAAAAGGCAGCCTTACAAACAAAACTGCATCTCTCAGAAGCAGATCCCAGCACTGAGCAGAAACTCCTGCAGTACAGCAAGGCCAAGTAAGGCAGGAAGATTTTCAACATTCAGGCATTGTTTGGTATTTCTTAGCTACAGCTGAAGGCTTATGGTGGGGAAGGACTCACTGCAGTGTTTCCAGAGCACAACAATTCTCCAAAGCAAGTGAATGTGGCAGAGGTCAGCCTTTCCCTGGCTCCTCTCCTGAAGGAGGGAAGTGTTTTTGCCAGTCTTTTCTCCAGACGAACTTGAAGCTGGCTAGAGAGGGAGGGGCACATTCCTGCCTGCACCCCTTTCCCCTCAAAGAGGCTGTCAGACGTAGGGAGGGTCTGTGATTTATCTGAGGAGGAGCCAGCTACTTATTGACCCTGTCCCAGTGCAAATATGCAGCCCTTGCAGGTGCAAAAGGAAGCGGCAGAGCCTGGAGAAACACATTCAGAAAGCCAGACAGAAAGGGACAGAAACAGGAAGCCTTGGGAGTGCCTGAGAAAGATGTGGACAAGCAGGACAGAAGGAAGTAGGTGAGAGATAACAGGGAGCTGTGACATGAAGAACAATTTCACTAACAAGCACTGATTTAAAAAATAAAATAAAATTAAGAGCTACAAATGGGCTGATCCAGTTCAAGACAAGCAACTTCACGGAGAGTGAAACCATCCCTTTATGCCTATACAGGTTCGGCACTGACAGAAGAGGCACATGGAGAGGAGGAGAAGAAGAATAAAGAATAAAAGTCTCTTCAACCTCCCACCCTCTGATATCCCCTCCTCCCCAAGCGAGCAGGGACTGCGGCACCCCCATGCCAGGAGGTTTCTGTAGGGAGAGGTGAGCAATGAGCCCTCAGGAGCAGCCACAGGTGGCAAAAGCAGAGACACAAGGGCGCAGGCGTGTGCGGTGTAAGGCAGCACTCCAACAACTCTGACGCTGCAGCCGTGCAGAGAAAGAGAGTGTGAGATTTACAGGATGCCTGGAAAGAGGGGGAAAGAAAAAAATCTGTTCTGTCTCCAAGGCTGAGCTAACTGAGCCAAGTCACCCTGTTTCCTCTTAAGATACTTCTTTCTAGATAAGATATCCCAACTCCCCCCTCCCCTTTCCAAATAAAGTGCAGATGGTCAAATATTACTGGTCCAACATCTGCCAGTTTCAGTCAGCATTGGGGAAATTAAATCCAAAAGCACGATATTGAAAAAAAAAAATAAAAATCTCCCAACAACCCACCCTCAAAATCCCTTAGACTGAAGTCTCAGACTGTAAGCGGAGGACAAATTTATGAGATTTAGGGTCTATGAACTCTTCTGAGAGTTTGATGAAGGGGATTTTTTTCACATTAACAACAAGGCTGAAGTCCAAGCACTTGAGGACAAACACAACGCCGTCTTGTAACCCGCTTGTGACCGCTTCCTCGCTGACCAGTGTCCACTGCTTGGAGAACCAGCGATCCCTGTCATACTGGAGGGTTGGGCCTGGGTTGAGGTAACGCTCCAGGAATGCCTGCCAAGAGCGGGACACACGTTAGCACCAGCCCCACAACTCGCCCTGCTCTCTTCCCATCCCCAAATACGGCTCCGCGAGCACGGGCTTGCCATGCTGCAAATTGTTTCAGCTTTCACGCTTCAGAAAACATCTTCTCCCCAGCCCTCCCAGCTTATCAGACCCCAGGAGTAGACACAAACATCAGGAGATCCTCTTTCAGCCCATCCCAGCAAGCTTGCAAAGTTATAGCCCTGACTTCAGCCATCAGCACAGCCATCTGGCAGCAGTTCAGTAGAGCAGAGGTCATTTCTTCCCTACCAGCCCCACAACCCATCCCAAAACTGCAGACCCAGACAGACAGATAGGATGGCTGGTTCTCTCCTTCAGGCCAAGCTAAGGTGGTAAACAGATGTTTCCATGTTTTCAGCCCGAGGCTGCAAAACTGAATGCAGAATGCAAAATGCCATTTGACGTTGCTTGTGTTTTAAAGTCTCCTCTGCAATCTTGATGGCAACAGAAATCCCCTTGCATACCTGGGCAAGGTCCCAGTTGGCTCACAGAGAGAGGGTGCTAAGCCCCAGCTCTTAACAGCATTTCTGCACTTACTGCATTAAGGACTGGGTGACTGTCTAGGAATAATCCTTCCCTAGGACCGTGGGGTGTTCTAAGAGGGGAAGATAGAGAGTGAGAGGGGAATTGTGTGACCTGTTTCCCTTGCCATTCAGTACCTCCATGTGTCTGCAAGTCAACAGTCACAGTATGGGCACAAAGCAGCAAACTGATGTTTGACCGAGCAGCTCATGAATTAGAAACACTGTCAGAGAGACAGAGATTTAGGCAATAATTAGTAGTCCAAAATGCAGCAAGGCAGAGGGGGCAGAAAAACATAAAAGATCATTTGCAGGTTGCCACCTGCACCATGCTACTACCACAAGCCAGCTGGGAAAACTCCCCATGACTCAAAGCCACCATTTCAAACATTTATTTAGTATTGCCTTTGCTGAATTGGATATAAGAACAATTATCTCATAGGCACTTTCAGATAAAAAGAGACAGAAGATGGTGCAAAGGAAAGATTACTTCCCTTTGAGACCTGATGCAACCTACACTGCACTGGCTGATTCCCAGGGAGCAACTATGAAAGCCTTCACTCACCTCCCCTGACAACTTTCTGTTCTGCTTGCACACAGGGATGTGCCATCCCCTTCTCCCTCCCTCCCTCCCACAGCAGTGTTAGAGAAAGCATTACCTTTGGTGTCATGTTGTTGGTGATGCAGAAGGACAAGTGTTGCAAGATGCTCTCCATGCTGTGGTACTGCTGCTGGCGGGTGGTGCGAAGGTACTTCTGCAGAGCCCTTGCCATGGAGGGGAAGATTGCCTGGGCTGCTTCTCGGGGGTCCATCATCTCTCCTGGAGCTTTCTGCTGTTCCTCTGCCTGGAGGCGTTTGATGTGAGTGAAAGCCTCTTCTACTGCAACCACAAGCCTGCAGAAAGAAAATCAGGAGAGTAAGAGTCATAACAAGAATCCAGGATGGGTCTGTGCTCAAGGCAGAGCCTGGGAGTCAGGATTTACAAGCCTCCTATTCCCATCTGCCATTGAGTCACTGCCTGCCACCAATTTACACAAAATCTTCTCTGATGAGAGTCTGAGGGGTAGACAGCAGCTTTTCCTTCCTCGCCTGAGCCATCCAGCAATTGAGGGCCATAAACCAGGATTAAGATTGTAAAGCCCTGAGCGTTGCATTTGGTTCTGCCAGCACAGCATAAACATCAGCTACATGACTCAAACAAGCCACAGCTGCCCTCGCGTTCAGTGTGTCTGAGTACAACGGTCCCAGCACAAAGGACTGCAGCACAAAGCACAGCACAGGCAAGCGCTCAGGGAGAGGCTGATTAGACTCCAGCATGGCCCAGGACACAGCCTGCTCCGAGACACTCCGTGCTCACAAGCTGCAGTCTGCTCCCATTTCCACTAGCTGGATGCTGAGCTCATGCTGCCCCATGACTGCCCTGCACCCCTCCACTCAACAGCAAGGGTGAAAACAGCCCTCCATCTTCACTCCTAACACTGCAGCTAGAGACATCCTCTGCAAACCACTCCTGTGTTGGCACAGGTGAGCAAACACCAAGACCACACCATAAAAGGGGAACAGATGCCTTACAACACTCAGTAGTGGGCTAACTTGCAAGTGAGGGCCTATACTGCAGTTAGTGAGGAAAAAAACAATAATGGAAGAGTCACCCAACAGAACTCTTTTGCCCCTTCAGACAGGACTTGCTTCACACTTAATTTCCACTGAAGTCACCAGTGACTGTCCACAATGACCTCAATATCCAATGCATCTTAAAGTCAGGGGCAGCTGCCTCACCAAAAGCAGAGGCAAAGCATACTGCATTCAGACTAAACATGAGGAACACCACGAGAAGCCCTGACCCTTGCCCATTTTGTTTAATTTGACATAGGGGAGGTGGAAGTCACTTTCCAAACTCCTGGCCTGAAACATCTGGCCTTATCTAGTGACTGATGGTTTCCCTCTGACTAAGCAGCTATTCTAACCAAACTGAGCAAGCACGGGAGATGTGCCCAAGTTAGGATGCTACACTTCACAGAAGGGAAAGTTTAAGTTCCTATTGCTCTGAGGCTGGAAGAGAGCCTAAAAGACAGAGGCTGTAGAGCATAGGTCAGACTGAAGCAGGCAAGGAGGCGAAGTTGTGCCAGCACTTTCCCAGTGAAACAAACTGCCAAAAGAAAACTCAAAACAAGCCAGCTCCTTCCAGTTATGACACATTCCTTCCAAACACAGCTCAGTCCAGGGGTGCCTGCCCATGAGCAACTTGCCTCAAACTGTTAGGTATACTAACTACAGACTGCAGTTAGGCTCCTGAGTAAACAGGGGCACTGTCTTGGGTCACCCCAACAAAACATCAACTCTGTAGCCTGAGCGTGACAGGCAGAAGACATATCTGTGTTCCAAAATAAAATGTAACCACCTGTGCTCAAGTCTTTCCTCCTCAATTCACTGAAAGGCAGTTGAACTACCCCTTTTATTAGTCTGCAAACAAATACTCTCCTCGCCCATGAACAAACACCAAGCACTCCACTGAGCCTGTCCCTGGATTACTTCAGCTGACAAGTCTGGGCATAGGTGAAAATAATGGGATTTCCTACAGCAAGTAACTACAGACTTGTCAAGCATTGGACTGTTCCCTAATCCACACCATTGCATTAGCTTATCTGCCTCATATACATGAGCTCAGCTGCATGCATGTGCTTCGGATAATTCCAGTTGCAAGCTGTCACCATCCCTTATGCATCTGGGTTTCATAAGCTTCTTCCCCGTGACAGATTTTACAGCCAGCCCTTCCTGGTGGGCCGGGGGCACCCACCAGGCTGGGCAAGCCCCACAAGGCTGAGCCGCACGGAACTGAGCAGCAGCAGCTGGGACAGGACAGCTTTACCTCGCCCGGCGTTTCTTCACGCGGCGCTCGTGGTCAGCCTCCTCGTAGTAGAGCTCGTTGTGGCTGGAGTCCCTGCGCCGGGCGGCGGCCGCGATCATGGCCCGGGACTGCCCTGCCGCATTGTTCCCTGGGCCTGTGGGGATGGGCAGAAAGGAGACAAAGGCGGTGTTACTGCCACAGGGGCCGGGCTGGGACAGACCGGCACCCCATGGCATCTGTCACATGTGCTCTGGGGCTCCAGCCTTCCCAGACAAAGCTACAAACCCTTTCCCGGTCCTCAGGAGCGCTGGTAGAAACCCTGCAAGGCAGTACAAGCTTAGAGAGGGCGTTCTGGCACACAGACAAGGGAAGTTAGTTGGGATAGAGGGTCTCACGCACCATACACAAAGGCAGAGTGAGGTGAACATGCCAAGGATGCAACTTACCCCCCAGTATATATGTTTTCAGTTTGAAGGCAAGGGCAGCTGGAACATACCACATTTCAGCATCAAGACAGTGTGAGAGCACAAAAAGTGAGAAGTTGAAAAGAGGAGAGAGACAAACACAAGAACATAATGAGACATGGAGATGAATAAATGAAAGCCAAACTCCAGACAGTTATTCGCAGGAAGCAAACACAGGATGCAGGGGCAGCAGGGTCACCTTTAGACAAAGCATAGGGTGTCCCAGAAGGGCAGATGCTCTCAGAGCAGCAGTCCCACAACAGGGTAGGTTGGGGTCTATATATGCAGTAGCTTCTCACGGCACTCTGAGCAGCACCTGTCATTAGAACTTCTGCTGCTGTTAACAGATCCTACAGTCACAGGAACAGGGAAGCTGCAATCTGCTCTGTAACACCCGGCCAGCTGACAGAGCTGTCTACTCCAAGACCTTAACTAGTGACCTTAAAATACAGCACTAGGACCTGAAAACCTCCCATGAAGTCCTCAGCTCTGGCTTTACAGGTAGAGAGAGGAGAAAAGGTTACCCCAGAGGAGTTTACAAACCCTTCTATCCAGAGAGAGGGCAGAGGTGGGCCTACCCAGAGAGAAGTACTAGTCCAGGATTGCCTCCAAGCCACCAAGAGCTGTTTTTGTGCCAAACTGCTCTGAAAGCCCACACTCTCCATTGACAGTGGTTAAAGCCAATCAATTGCACAGACACACTCAAAATTGTTCTGCTCAAGCAAGGGCAACTCTTATTATTTTTTTTTCCTAAAAAGCCCAAACCAGATTCCAAGACAGAAGCCTGAAACTCAGCAGTGGGAAGAACAAGCACTCACACAAATAGCTTCTTAAGAGTCTAAACATCTCAGACTTTGTCTAACAGCCCTGAAATGGAGGATATGACTCAAGGGAGACACCAGCTCCCAAATTTGGGTTACATCTGTAATTTGCCTCATTGACTATGCCTGGCAGTGAAAATCCTGGTTTTGAAGGTGAACCTCCCCACTCTGCATAAGAGAGATTACAGCAATATGTTTTTCTTTCCTGGCTGCTGCAGCACCAAATACAAAAGCTGTCAACAAATTAGCCTGCCTTAATAGCATTACTGTCTTTTTACAAGAAGGGTATAAGAGACTGTCAGGTTGCCAGGGTAAGCTGCAGCCAGAACTACACTCTGCTTTGTCAAATGGACTCTGCTTTGTCTTCTTATGGACATGCCTCTAAGCCCGAGATTTCCATGTCCACAAAGGCAGCGGCATTGCACAAGGAATAGCCCAGGTAATCAGTATTGCCCCAGAAGGGAAGGCAGGAGTTTCCAGGGCCTGGCAGGCTCACAAGATTGACACTTGGAAAGGCCTGCCAGCCACATCTGCAGCTTGCTTCTGGTTCCTTCTCTTCTAACGAAGTCTCATGCGCTAACAGCTTCTAAGCCACTCATTACCAGACCGACAATCTTTCCTCTGAGCTTGGGAGTCCCACTGTCCCAGCAGGTGCTGCAGGAAGAGAGAGCATGCCAGCTCCTGAAAAGGTACTAGAGTGCAGAAGACAAGCTAGCTAGAAACCAGAAGGGCACATCCTGCAGCCAGCCTGGCAGGCTGTGGGGTTTGAATGGTGTGCAGACACCTGTGGGATTGGGAAGCCCTCAGCTTCCATACTCCAAGCCTCACTGAGAGCAAGCAGCTTGAACGAACGATTTCACTTCTAGAAAAATATAGAGCATTTCTGTTTGCATGGCTGTTTGCTCCTCCTCTACAACACAACTAAACCAAGAGCATCACTCCAGGCAGCAAAGGACACATGATGGGCAACCTGTCCTTCTGCTTCCCTCACTTTCCCCTTCCTCTGTCAGGATGGGAATATCTCACTGTAAGGATCAAAACCTCCAATTAATTTTATGGACTCAGGAGTGCTGCATGAGGTTGGAGAAACCTTTAGGATAAGGTCTTTGAAACGGACAAAAAATGAAAAAAATCCAAACAAACAAACAAACAAGCAAACAAACCAAAAAGGAAAATGAAAACAAAACACCCCACACCCATAAGGCACTGAAACTTTGTTGAAAACAAAACAATCATGTCCCATGTTTTTCCATATGACAGATATTCTTCGCATTTCAGTCTCCACACCATGCACACAGAGCCACCCTGTCCAGCTAAGTCCCTTTAGTCCCTTCTTTCCAGCTCTCAGAGCCTTTCAATATAACAGACTCGTGGGTAGGACATGGCTTTACCACATATTGTTACAGAACTTCAGCCATCCTTTGCCATAAAAGCTTTGCCACACAATTTCAGCTCTTCCAAAGGAATGTGAACTTTTAAAAAGGCTTCTGGACACACCCTGCATATCAAGCCTGGTTTTCACTGATAGGGTTTAAGAGTGTCAAATGATTAAGTCCAGTTTTCACTGCTTTGAGAATCCATCCATCCATCCTCCCAAAGGCTTTTTTAAAGCCCCAAAGCTTGGAAACAGTTTGTCGAATGGCAAAGCTCAACGGGGATCATTATCTGTGTCTGAATTTCCATGGCTATGGGTGAGCCACGCATAGCTCATTTAGTGCTGAGGCTGCAGGCTGATGAGCATCACTTTCATCAGCAACTGCTGCTTATACCGTGGCTCCTTCACTTTCCTGAAGGCTGTATGTGAAAGAAGCACAATAAACGACTGGGGAACTCATTTAGGTTAAAAGTTGTGCTTATTGTACTATTGCAGCTAAGGAGATAACCCAAAGGTGACAAAAAGCAGAGGCTGCTTAAAACAAGCAGTGGTGCTGAAAAGTGCTTGTCAAGCCACGTGACAATTAAGCCTGACCCAAAACGCGGCCATTTCACCTGGCAAAGACAAAAGCTTTATTGTGGGCTAAACACATCTGTAAAGTCATCTGGAACTGGCAAACTCAGGACTGTTAGGAAGATTTCCAGCAAGAGACAAGGATTTGGCAAAGCAAAAAGGTGAGAATGTGTGCATAACAAAGCATAAAGCCAACCCAGCCCTTCCCCATCCCACCCAGTCTCAGAGACTACATTTTACCTCACCTACCATCAACATTGTAGACTTTCAGACCAGCCATGTGCTTCGCTGCTCGGGATTTGGAGGCTGTTAACAAGGCTGGGTTGTAGACTGTGAAATCTCGGTAGTAATTTTCCAGAACCACCAGTGCAGCTCGTTGGATGCTGGGGAAAGAAGAAAAAACAAAACAAGACAAACCCCCTCAGATTGAAACAAGCTCTCTTGTTTCCATAAAATATTAATTAAAGAAAAAAAAAAAAAAAGAATAGCGATATTATTTGGAACAGGGCTGTCACGCCTACAGAACTGTGCAATATGCAGAATATTAATTACTCTCTCTAGGACCTGAAATTTCATTTGAGATGCAAGATAAGTATCTCTGCCCTCAGCTCAATAGGAGGATGACAGGAAATCCCTAAACAAGGACAGCACAAAGCGACGCTCTAGGCTGCCGGCAGCACGGGAAACTACAGAACAAGAGCTCAGCCCACCTCGGCAGTACAATCACTGTGCTGCAGAGACCTTGCTCAGGCTGAAGGCCAGAACACCACAAGGTTTTTGCTGTAGCTGGCCAGCCTGGATGGAGGGACCAGCTCAGGATGGATGCTTTTCCCTCTGAGTCATTTCCAGCCGCACCTCGCAGCTCCTCAGACCTCCTCGGTCCCAGCACTGACAAGAGTGTGATCTCTTCAGCTTTCACAGCAAGATAAGATCGCTGCCCGAGGAGTCCTGCTGCCAGAGACGGGATTACCTCAGTATTGCTTGTTAAATCCCTGGCTAGGGACAGAATGAAGAGTAGTGACACTCCCTCCATCCCTTTGAAGGGATGCCTCTACATAAAACGATGACACACGGGAGCAAAGCAAGCACACGCGCCAGAAGCAGGAAAAGCTCAACCCAGAGGTATCTTCCTTTGCGATCATTTTGACAACGGAGAGAGAGATGTCTGTAGGCATTGTTACCAACAAACAGGGCAGCATTTCAAAACAAGCCCGAGCTATGGTGTTTAAAAATGCGGGAACAGGACACAGCTCTCTCCATGCTGCTCTGGCTCTGTGCCTCAGCGTGGCATCCGACTGGAAGCAGCACTCAGAAAATCACCAACATCATCCATTTTTCCAACTGGAGTTTGCCAAGGACCCACACTTCAAATAATTTTTGTGGGTTCAAAATGAAAGTGTAACTGCCAACACATTTGTTACCAGTTAATTGGCAAGGTCACACTCACCAACAAGGCCTCTCCTAAGGAAAGCAACAAAGTATTCTCACACATGTTACAACATAGGAAGAAAACATTACAAGGAAGGTAACGTGGGAAAATAAAACATTAACAAAATAAGCGCTAAATTCAGTTCTCAGTGCTACCACAGATTCAGTGTGTGTTCCCAGAGGAGCAATTTAAATTTTCCTGTGCTTTGTGCTAATATTAAACTTCTGCATCACATCCAAGTAATTTAAACACACACACACCCCACCATCCTCATTCTGCCGCTGCCACACTCCCACTGATCAGTGAATTAAATACAGATGCCAGCCCATTCAAGAGATTCTGAGAAAGAAGAACAAACCCAGATTTGTTCACTGTGTAGCTTCATCAGTCAGTATTATGGTACACTGCCATTTATTTTATGAGCTGTGTACCTTTAAGATGAACATAGCTTTTGAAGCAAATTCCATCTTTAGGATTGTTTGGTGGGGTCTTTTGCATCCAGCAAGAGCGTCTTAAAAACAGGTGCCACTCCTTTATATGTTTTCACCTTAGGTTTGGTAAAAGCAACTCCACTTAAGCACTCAGCGACTGATACATGATAAAAAGCCACTAGTTAACCAAGGAAACTATTTTCCTTTGATAAAGCAGTACAGACTGGCCCACTGCCAGACACACATAGATGCTGACACAGGACAGGTAAAAGCCAGTTTATTTCTCCCTGCCGCACTTCTGACTTCCACTGTGAATTTGCTGCAGCCTATAAACAAATTTCATAAAAGTAATCATGCGGCAACAGCACATATTCCCCCTTCTGATTGCATCCCAACATGATAAAGTTTTTCCATGTCCACTTCCCAGGAAGATAAAACTCCATCATAGAGTTTTCATCTCAAAACACATCTCAAAAATGTTTGGAAAACCAGGACCAGTTAAAAACAGGAACATAAAAATGAACAGTTGTTCTCCGCTAACACACTGTACTTGTTTCAAACAGCACTGGAACTTCCATCTCAGCAGAGGGAAATGTTTGGGAGCTCCACTGACTGATGAGCTCTATTAGGACAAAACACAGTGTATCACAGCAGAGAGTAATTTATTTTTGTACACACACATTTTCCCTGGACCCCACTGACAGCACTATCATCAGGATGCCAGCTTTCCCCACCTAACTCCCCTTCCATATCCTCATTAAATAACCCTCCCCACCAATTCACTGACATGTGCGCCCAAAATCCAAACACAACGAAGCTTTTACATTGCAGCAAGTGACTATCATTGCCTTGAAAATTAAAGCCCAGGTATTTGTTGCTGATGCAAATGCAATACAGGCTCAATTCTACACATGAGATACCCCAATCACACAGAGGATCTACTCTCTGGGAAATGTAATTAAACACCAGTTTCCTAAGTTTTTGCCAGCCCATTTCTGTCTCCCACACAGTCCATCCTAAGCATGGCAGATTAGGAAGACAGCTACAACTCTTCAAATTCTGTGTTCCAGGGGGAAAAAAAATTAGAGAAGATGCAGACAAGTAAATTAGAAGGGTCACAATAATTTGCAAGAGGGAGGAACAGACTGAATCAGAGCCTCCTGGGTTGTGTTGCTCAACCTTTTCACCCACATCAAGGGGAAGCCTCACCCTGCCCAGCACAGGGCAGCCAGCCCCGCCTCACACAGGAGCTGCAAAGCAACAAGAACCCCCACCCTGAGCAGGCACAGCACCCCAAGCATGGGACAGGGGCACCCAACATTCTTGTGCAACACCACGCGCCAGGAGGAGGGCAACCGCAGGCATGGCAGCATCCAGAGTAGCCCAGAGGCGTGAGTGGGAACAAAACAACACACCAAGGAATTCTGCTGGCTCCCAACAGAAATCCAGGCTTTCTGGGCTTCCCACTGCAGGGCAGATCCTCTGCTGCCTTTCGAGCAAGGTGGAGTGGCTGCAGGAAGCCCCCCCTTCGCACACATGCCAGCTCCAACGGGAATGGAAACTGGCAGCCCTCGTGGAGACCACGTTTGGAGCGGCACTTTCCTTGCAGCACTGTCTGGGGAAGAGCTCAGCACCATGTCGGTCACTGCATTCATTCACCCTGCATTTCAGCAAGCTGAGCTGAGGCTCTCCTTTTGTTCAGCACTTTGAAAGAATGGGGAGGGGCAGGAAGAAAACGAACAGAAAGTTTCGATACTTAATCGCCTCTCTGAAAGCGGTCAGAGTGAGGATCCTTCTCACATCCCATCAAGACGATCTGGCAGCCCAATATATTTCAGACATTGTAGCAAACTACCAGAACGCAGAAAAATATCACAGAAACATAGAAATCATCATAGAAAGGCTTGGGTTGGAAGGGACCTTAACGATCATCTAGTCCTAACCCCATCCCCCTCCACCCTCCCCCCCGCCATGGGCAGAGTACAACAATCAGGACACAGAAAGCATTTCCATGCAGCAGTTCAGATTCAAAACTTATGGCAGGAGAGGAAAACCTCTTGCACAATCCAGCTGCCTACTGGAAACAGAGTTTTCCTTGCAGACAGTGTCAGTGAGGCTCTATGCTTTGTTGCTTTGCATTTTGTGTAGCTGAAGGGTCGCTTTTTTCTAATTATTATTTTTACTCTGCTGAAGAAGGCCATGTCACAGCATGCTGCCAAGAGGGAAAGCAAACAAGCAGACCCAGCAGAAGCACAGGGTACCTCAGCGGCATTTGGCAGCAGAGAAACGCGGAGCCTTTACTAACAGTAATGAATTAACTTTTACAGGGCATCCAAGGAAGTGGAGGAGGGGACTATGTGACACAAAGGTAGCAACTATTTTTTTCTCTCAAAAGGGTAAGTCAGGAGCATTTTTGCCAGAGCACTTGCTGCTACAAAAGATTTGAATATTTGCAGTCTTGCCATACACTGTGCCTCAGAGGCCATTTTGTCTTCTATGACACAACTACACCAATACTGAAACTGGCTTTATTGTAGTGGATTTCTAGGAAAAAAGCCAGTACTATACTGAAGCAAAGCACAAGGAAAGAAGCCTGTTTATATCATCAAAACACTGGCTTTGGACACTGGTGTTTTCTAGGAAAAGGGTTTCAAGTTATATGAAGTGATGGGAAAGGGTTGGTGAAAATAAAAAAATAAAGAGGAAAAAAAATATTTAAAATTGAAGCCACACCTCCGTGCACCTGTCATTCACATGGTTTTAGCAGTTTTGTGCTTTCCTGCTAAGCTAGAAATGTAGCCTGTCATGGTATTATACCAAACATCAGCGAAACACTGAGAATCATCGAGGGCAGAGGAGTGCCCTGTACTTTTGCAACAGATCTATGCACACATCCAGAAAGAGCTGAGCTGTTTGCTACCAGAGCATTCCTGCTATGGATGCAGATCTTGCAGCATCAGGGTTTAGAGTGAGCCACACACACCTAAAATACACAGGGAGAGTCAGAGGTTTGATGACTGCTGTGTTAATTGAGGGCTGAGGAAGCCTGGGGTTATTTAATCAAATGGTTCCCAGCACAGACTCCTCTCCTCCAAACAACATTTTTTTAACATTCTTCAAAACAGACACAGTATCAAAACAAGCCAAGGTCTCTGGGCACATAAAGTACTTGCCACAGCCAATTGGGAGGTTTGGCACCTCAAAGAAAAGCTAAGAAAAGATGGCACAAAGCCACCTTCCAAGGAGAGCCAGCTTTGCCTTACCAGATGTCTCCAGCCTACAATTGCATCAAGCTTACCCACTGCAAGAGATGCTGAGGTCTCCTGAAGCACTGAACTGCTCATTCACAGCACTTCTTACTCTCTAGCAGTGCTGTCAACTCACACCCAACAGGCTCAGAGGACTTCTCCGCCTTCCCTTGACCTAGAATCACATCTCCCTCCCAGAAAAATCCCTTTTTTCTCCTTTCTCAATACTCTTTTGCCAGAGCACTGGCACAGAGCTAGAGCTCAAGCTCCTGATCCTTTATCGTGTTGGACTTTTCCCAGAGCAAAGTCACCAGAATTAGAAATAAAACTGGAAATAGACAACTGAAGTCAAAATGCTTCCCACATCAACACTCCTGCAGAAAATCATTACAGAAGGGATTTCCACCGTCCTCCACGTGGACCTGCCTCCCTGCTCTGCCTGTCATAGCTACAGGTGAGGCCAACACAGGCTGCCCAGAGACATGACCCTGGGCAGCACTGCCACACCATGGCAGGGACCATGAGCTGGCAGGATGCGAGGCATTCGGTACTCACTGTCCTTCCCAAGCAACACCTTGGAGCAAGGCTCCCGAAAAGACCAAGGTCGTGCAGAAGCACTTTGCAGTGCTGGCAGAAGCACAAATGCCTTGGCTACGGTTTTGTCCTCTCCAGTAAACAGAGCCCCAGTCAGATCTCAGCAGAGATGCCAAGACCAAGGAACTTCAGCAGCTGTGGCCAAACAAGCAGAGCAGAAAAATGCCTTTTGATCACCATAACTACAAGAGCATTTCAGTTTGGTACAGTCAAGAGAACAGGACCACAGCCACTAGGAACAGGAAAACCACATCTTGTCAGACAACCACAGCTGAGATCTCTGCTTGGCTAAGGCAGGCAAACGCAATCCTCGCTCTCCCTGGAAGAGGCACTGGGCAACCGGGACACAGCAGGTTTGTTTTAGATACTCAACTTCTGGCATTTGGTGAGGCAGGGAAAAGAATTTGCAAAGTCAAGCCTTTATCAGGGAAGGGAAGAAAACCTCATGGTAGTAGCAGGTTGTCACCATGATGGCAGCACAACTGCTGCCCCCAAGGAAGCAAACACCGATCCGTTAAGGGTGCAATTTATATGGAACCCAAACACACACAAGGTTTGACCCACAGTTTTGCAGTGACACATCTCCATTTTTTCTCTCCCCTCAAAGCCTTCTTAAAAAGGATTAAAATAAAAGAACAGGAATTTCAAGGGTGTCCCCATCTATATCCAGCACTGGACATCTGAACAACACATGACTGTTGTAAATTTAAGGAGAGCACCAGCCCAGCTTCTAACTGCAGATCTCCCCTTTTCCGCCCTGTGCAGTCGAAGAGATGGTGCTCTCCAACAGACACTCCACAAGTCTCATGTTTTGCGAAACAAAAATCAGAATCAATACAGCAGCCGAGCAATACAATAGTTCACTGCTGATGTAGAAGGGATTTCAATATAAAAATTTTCTGAATGAGAGTGAGGGGAGTAAGATTCATTTTCAGGTTGGGTTTTTTGATTTATTTTCCTCAAACCTCAAAAGCAGCCTAGTCAAAACCCTCCAGTACAGTTGAAAAAGAAAAAGACCCCTGCAAGTCTACTACTAGCACTGCTGTTATATTTGAATCTTTTAATATTGAAGAGAAGCTGTGAATATTTTTTAAAAACAAGATTTTACAGGAGGGTATGATGAAACGTAGGGGCTAGGGAGAAATCAACTCCTTTATATCACACAGCCTAAACAAGCTACTTATTCAAGCCTTCCTGAAGAACCCCATAAAAACACTCCCAGGCCAGTACTAAAAAGATGCTGCTACAGAAGTACAGAGCACTAAGTTTTAGCCAGCACCTATAAAACCCCAGTAAACCCAATAGCATGCTCCCACTGCAGTTCTCCTTCTGAGAAACTGCCAAGCCCAATACCTCAGGAAGTTAACTAGTCTTTAGGGTACCAGCACACAGCCTGAATGTTTTCCCCAGTCACCTTTATTGGTAGAACCCCAAAATTTGATGAATGCTTTCCCAACAGCTGAACTGCCCTTCCTTCCACTTCTAACAGCTGAAGGTGGCAGCTAGCGTAATAGACTGGGAAAAAAACCCCAAGACACTACTGGTAATATAGAGTAAAGAGGAAGAGAAGGAGAGCACAATCATCTCACTTAAAGAGTGGTCCGAAAGGCCCAATAATATGAAATATCAGGAAAGGACAATCACTGTGCTGAAATCAGATGCCTTGACAGCACCACACTTCTCTTCCTCAGTAACACAGTAAACATTTCATTTCACAGTATAGAGTGTCAAGGGAGACAAAGATCATAAGGACACTTGTTGCTTCCAACATCATACTCAACAGACAGAAAATGAAATAAGCTATAAAAGTCTATCATGAATTTTAGAAACAATGAAGGTTCCAGAGCACCAGAAGAGCTTCCTATGGGAGGCAGAGGACTCCCTATGAAAAAAAAGAAAGATTTAATCCCTTGCTGAGCTTAAGTTTTTTTCCAGGTTCCCTGTATACAATTCCAGGAGGCCTTACTGCAGCAGGTCAGCCTAGGTAACAGGAAAGGCTGCCTTCCAGCCCCTCACAGAATAGCAAAAGAGTTTAACATGTGGCAAAGCCACGTGGCCCCAGTTGCCTCAGCTCATCCATTGGGATGGGTGAGCATACAACAAGAGCAGCTTCAGGAGCTGCATGTGAAAGAGCAGCTTGTGAAAGCCTGAACATGTGGTGCAACAAACTTCTCCCTCAGAAGGCTGAGGAATCTAGCTGCCAGGAGAGCAGGCTCCAAAGCAAACTGCCCGCATCCTCTTACGCCAAGACCACCTCTCCGAGGGGAGCAGTGTGTGTGGGAAGGTGCTGTCAAGCACTTACTCATCATGCAGATACCTAGCAGAACCACTAAATCTAAATGGTACAGATCACGGATTAGCCATGGCACAGCAGCAGCTTTCAGGCACTCACAGCTTGGGCTGCATTTCAGCGATGCCTCAGACACCAATAACCACATGCAGATGCTCCAAGAGATCTCAAACGAGACACCCACTTCCCTTTGATCCCATACAGCACTTTCCAACGGGCGAAGGCGCTACCTTCTCATCAAACAGAAAGAGAACACTTGTTACCAGCATCTCATTGCTCCAGGGTCTGCGGCAACACAGACAAGAAAGGGGAGAGGCAAAGGAGCTGCCCGTCCCCTGCCATGTATCCACCATGTCCCCAGACACCCACAGCGAACCAAAACAACACCTGGCCAGATATCCATGCCTCAAGCCCAACCCAGCACCCTCATCAGCCACTAGTATTTTAACTGGACCTGGAGAGTAGCAGCTACTGGATCCAGGAGCTGGAGCTCAGAAAGGGGTTTTCCAAGTGCACTAGCACACCAAGCATTTGCCTCCATACCATGGTTTTGCCAAGTGGTGGGGTATACTCAGGGGAGCTAATGAGAATACTATCTTGCTTATTCATGAGAAAAAAACCCATAAATAAAGCACCAACTACCATCTGCTCACATACAGTAAAGCCGAAGCTGTGAAAGGCTTTCTTCATCTATTGAGCAATAGGCAGGCTGGGAAGGAAAGCAGTGAGAGAAGAACACAAAGGGGACAACTTAAGTGAAAAGGTGATGGGAAGAAGCTGCTGCTGGGCTTTCCTCACAAACCTGCACAGCATGATAGGCACATCAGGAAGACACGAGTGTCAACAGAGCAGGGACAAGCTAGCTTCCCCAGGCACTGTGGGTGTTGCATTCAGCTGCCAGCAGTCCAAGAGGATCCACTTCTCCACAACCCATTCGACACAGACCCGTGACCAATATGAGAGGGTCGGGAACACTGCTGAAGTTGATTCTACAGTTAACATTTGAACAGCTAAGCAGATTATTGAGGCAAATGAGCCCTATGGAAGGAGACCTGCATGGCTCAAGATAATAATTTACAGAGTCCAGTCTCACAGCTGGAGATTTGACTCTAAACCAAGTCCACAGCAGTGATCTGCCACCCATTTGTGCATCATGTCCAGCTCTGAATCTTTGAGGACATGATGTGAGGTGCTCAAGACCAATCCCCCATGCTTGGGCCAAGGCTGGTCCCCTGCAGGTCAGCTGGACTGGAGAAGAGAAGCAAGGACTGGAGACTCTCCTTTCCCAAAGCTCAGCAGAGGAGCAGATTTTTGTAGACAGAGCCCTGCACCACCAAGGAGGGCTCCTGCAGACTGCAGAAGTCTATGTGACCTGACGGGATTCACGCAATACTCCTCAAAGAGCTGGCTGATGTCATCACAAAGCCTCTCTTGATGATTTTTCAGCAGTCATTGTCCCAATTTTCAAGAAGGGCAAGAAGGAGGATCCCAGAAACGACAGGCCTATCAGTGTCACTTCAGTGCCTGGTAAAGTGATGGAGAAGATTATTCTGGGAGGTATTGAAAAACACCTGAAAGACAACACAGTCATCATTCACAGCCAGCACATGAGAGGAAAGTCCTGCTTATCAAACCTCACTTCCTTTTATGACAAGGCAACCCTCCTAGTTGATCAAGGGAAGCCAGTTGGTGTAATCTTTTTGGATTTCAGTAAAGCTTTTGATATGGTCTCTCACAGGATCCTGCTGGACAAGATGTCCAGCATTCAGCTGGATAAACACAGCATGTGCTGGGTGAGCAACTGGCTCATGGGTCAGGCACAAAGGATTACAGTGACTGGGATGACATTGGACTGGGGACCTGTCACTTCTGGGATTCCACACAGCTCCATTCTCGGCCCTGTGCTCTTCAACATCTTCATAAAAGACTTGGACACAGGAGTGGAAGGGATACTAAGTAAGTTTGAAGACAATACTAAACTGGGAGGAGCTGTTAATGCCCTTGAAGGCAGGGAGGCCTTGCAGAGAGACCTGGACAAATTACAGGGCTGGGCAATTACCAACCACATGAAGTTCAACAAGGGAAAGTGACAGATTCTGCACCTGGGATGGGGCAACCCTGGACGTACGGACAGACTGGGGAAGGATATGCTGGAAAGCAATGCTGCAGAAAGGGACCTGGGGGCCCTGGTTGATGGCAAGTTGAATATCAGTCAGCAGCCATGAGAGAATTCTGTCCTGCATTTTTCCCTCAGCCCCATAACACTTTTCCTCTGCCACCACGAGTGTTTCTAACCATTGAACACCAGAAGGACAGTTAAGAAGATTGCAGAAATTAAGCTGAGCAAAATAATCCAGGAAGAAAAATACACACACAAAGTGCAAAGCTACACAGGTAATAGACATATAAATTTCCAGTTCCACAATTCCACCACTGCACCTCTGTGCAACTAGACAGTATTTCTTTGGGAGGGGTGCGGATGGATCAGGCTGCTGACAGGATATTTTTTCTGCAGCAGCAGCATTAGCTTAAGAAGTGATGTGGAACTATGATCAAACATTTATGTAATTGAGGGGTGTACTGAGTATTTCTGAGGGAGGCAACCTCTTTCAAAAGTTTCTACTCACTTGAGGTTGCATTTAGGATTTAGGGAGTTTCAAACACATTACGGGGACAGAACAATACCAAGATGTGCTTTACCTTCTGAACACAGGAGTTAGGAGCAAGATCACGAGCTTACCCTGCAAGCAAGGGTGAGACAGGCACTTAGTGCAGACACAAGGGATGAAATACCAGACACCCGCAAGCCCTGAGCTACAGGGCACCCTTCAGCCTCCAACTCAAGCTTGTGTCCTGCTCAAGCATCTAGGAACCCTGCAGAAGCCAGCAACATATGGGACCCTGGATTACCATTTCCAGTTCCTGAGAGCAGCATAATTCACGACAGCGATGCATTTCCTCTTCCCAACATACATGCATGCTATGCCTCTGATTAGTCTGAACCTCAAACAAAAAAAAAGTATATGCAGGAACTGGCAGGTATGGCAAGAAGTTTATAAGAGTGTGCATTTTCACAAGATAATTTAAAGCTTGTTCATGCTTCAAAAAAGGCCAGTCTTTAGCCAAGGAATTCTTCAAGCTACATTAAGAGTTATGAAGTAACTAAGGGTATGGCTTTTTGTTGGTAGCTTTTTTGAGGGTAGGAGAAGGGGTTAGTTGCTGATTAAGGATGGTTTTTTAAGTCAAAGCTAAGAAATACAGCTTTAATTTCAAGGAAACAACAGAAACAAAGTATTCAAAGCTTCAACTGGCAGCAAAACTCCAGTGCTGTAATAGGACTTTACATTGAGATGCTGCAGCCATGAAACATCAGCATTCAGCTCTTGACCCCACAACTGCTTGGGAGGCTGCTTTCTCAGGAAAGAGGACCATCTCTTATTTGACCCCTAGGCAGGGATGGGATTAATGTGCCAAGACTTTGAATAAGATTGTCTTTTGAGTCGAGCAGCTTTAATGTTTTCTAGGATTTCTCTCAAAACACCTGGGAATTTTATTGTCCTGCACACCTATGCAGACAGGCCTGAAGAGGAACATCCATGTTAGCCACTAGCAGACCTTTGCACATAGAGGGGTATCACCTCTCAAACTATAGCCCAGTCCTTCCAGCAGAGCATCCCTCCACTGCAGAGCAGAGCATCCCTCACAAAGTTCCACCCCGGCAAGCTTAGCACAAGCAAGAACCACCTCGTTTTATAACCAGCACTCAGCAACCCTACGAACAACTCTAGGGCCACAGGGACACAACCTGCAATTCCGAGCTGAGAGAGAAAATCTTGCCCCAGCAAGGATGCAGTTGACCCTCCACCACGACTTGAGGAGGGCACGCCAGAGTCAGCAGCCTGAAGCTCCCAAACCACAGCCAAGGTCCTTACTGCTGTGCCAGGAATCTGTTTTCCTGTCAGCCAGAGAACAGCTCTCCCCACACTGTCAGCTGATGTCCCCACTTGACCTAAACTGCACAAAAGAAATTTAAGGGCTGAAGTTCATTTAAGCATGTACTGGAGGGGGAAATCAAGTTATAAGTGCAAATATCTCCCTCAGTATTATAGCCACTAACAAATAAGTAATTTTTAAAATTTCTTCTACTACCACACAGCTTCCTATTAACTTTTCATTATTTCTTCAGGGTAGAGTCAGGAATTAGCTTCCATATTTCTTGGACGTTACTTGTGCCATATGAGAACTGCAAGTTCACAATTCCTTGTCCTCTTAATAAAAAGTGAGCCTCTTCTTTTTCCCCAAAGGGCACAGAGCTCACTTCTTTGCAGAATATTTGTATTTCATCATTCACCACAAGAAACAGATGTCAAAGGTTGAGGGGGTGGATATTTTTTTTTGCAGCATTCGAAGATAAAAGTACCGTCATGGCCACAAAATTTGTTCAGCAGCTTAGGGAGGCCATCTGTCTCTGTGGGTGGTACACACAGGCACTTCGGAGGGCACGGACAGCAGGGAAACAGAAATTCCATGACAAACCCCCTAAGTACAGGGTAGGCTGGAGTGCATACCATTCTTGTACTTCTGGGCAGTGTTGGTTTTGAAAGACAAGCCACCAAGAAAGGAAATCCCTGCAGATGAACCCAATGGCATTTCCTCCACACCACCTCTTTCGGAAAGATGAAGCCGAGCAGGGAGCAAGTAATACTGTACTGGCCAGGTGGGTTAATAACTGACAGCGGGCACCTCACCTAAGAGTAGGCTTGTAAACTTTTAAAGCATTAAGTATTCCAAAAATGCAAGACTGCTCCAGGGTATAACAATCAGCCTGCACTGCTCACCCTTGCTGCCTGGTGCATCTGCAGGAGCACAAATACAACTGGGCACCTGGCCTGAGGTCTGGTACACTCAGCTCATGCTCCTCCTGCTGAGGAGAGGAGAGGTGGTGTGTGCACATGGGGTGCTGGGGGTGATCAGAGATCAAGATCAAGGAAGGGAAGCAAAAAGGGTAGAAAGATGTGAGCACTTTAGTTGCCTGAGCTCTCTCCTCTTTATCAAAGCTAGAAGCAGCTCCATATGTAAAATCTGGAAAGTGTATGCAGAAAGGTAAGAGGCTAGGAAAACATGCTCCTTTCAGAAAAGCACAGCCCTCGCAGGTTTCGGAGACAGACTTTACCACATCAGAAACTTCCAGACAAGTTGTGCACGTGGTCAGATCCTTATGGTCCATCCTAGACTTTCCCCTCACCTCTAATGAGGAGTACCTGGCATTCCTGGAGCTTGCTGTTCACTTCTATCACGAACAAGCAGCCTCTTAATGAGGTGCTGCTCTGACCCATGTCATAAGTCCTAGCTGAACTTTGCTGGCAATGCACCCCTTGCACCACCAAACAGACCCTCGTAAAACAGAACAAGGCACCATTCCCATAATTCATCTGGAACATCAAAGGAGACTGCTCCCTACTCAGCAGGGTGCAGCACTTTTTTTTATTTTTAGAGGCTACTGGAAAATTCCCTTCTGCAATTCCACGGGTACCCTCCTGGCTACAGCAATCATATCTCTGCAGCACCATCCTCCAGAGGCAAGTCAGCAGACACAGGGGGGGCAAGGTACGGCCTCTGACTAAAAATGGTTAAGAATGTGGTTGAAACTCTCTTCCCATATAAGTCATTATTAGTTGGTCCACAAGTCAGAGCTTGCTTCCCTACTCCATGGTGTGGGGTGTTTGAAAGGTGCTAATGCTCAGCTGCCCACTGTGAACACAGAGTACAGCAAGCTCAGGAACAGGAGCATGGAAAAGCAGCCCAGATGAGTTGCAAGAGGTTGCAGAGATTATGAGTTGCAAAAAGGTGGTTGTAAACGCTCAGTTTTGTGAAGTGCTGCCGGAGAGACACTGGGTTGGGGGTCACAAGTCTGACACCTCTCAGTGCTGAAGAAGCTGCTCTGGAGGAGACTCCTCAGTTTCCCCAGGAGCTTCACACTTGCAGATGCAATTAGCACCCATTTAGCAGGCTATCCCAGAACTATTTGGGAAGGGAGACTGATCAATTGTGGTGCTCATCACACTTGTGACGGGCAGGAGAAACTCACACAAACGGGCATCACAGGGCCTTGTACAGATTTCAGGACAGGGAAAATGTATTCAAGAATAAGGCTAATTTCCCACAGACTGGAGACTCGGGCAACAGAGCTGGTCAGCAAAGTCTGTGGAACATGCTGTTCTAGCAAGTTCCTGCAATCAAAGCAGCAGGACAGTTAATAATATGTTTTGATACAGAACAAGGTAAAAACTCATCAACTCAATCTCTTTCATCAGTGGGCATCACTACAAAAGATGGCGAGGCTGAAGAAACCCCAAGGAGAAAGGAGGGTCAGTTGTAATTCCTCAAGTCCCTGGGAACACAGACCAACCAAACTGCACACAGGGCAGAAGGAGAAGCCTGAAGTGTCTCCAGCAGGATTTAGCTGGGCAGGTAACCGCTGCACTATGGTGCATCAATGCTTGTTCTGCAGTCACACAGTCACACTCCTGACTAACCTACTGGAAACAGAAATATCCTAGAAATGTATGTGTGAGATCAGTCACACCATGAATGAACAATGCAATTAGACACACATTATGAAGTTCCTTCACCAGAAACCAGCAAGATTTTAGCAGCTCAGGGAAGAGGTCCAGCTGCCTAAACCCATGGTTACAATCATCCTAGAAACAGAAACCAAGGTGTCTATATTCCATGGAACGTTTCCTTTTGAGGAGTAGAAAGATTTTAGAACAGCGTAAGTGTTGACACAACTCCAGACAAAAGCACCCTGTACAGTTCAAATGCTGGCCTCATGGTCTTCATTAGAAAAAATTCACCCTTGATATGGGGAGGCAAATTTGAGCAACAAGATCAGATGTCAAGGCTTACAAATGCAGGTTGGAATATGGAGAAGCCTATTCCCACTCCTTAGCCCTCCGCACACTCCCTCAGTAGTGAACCAAGTACCAGTGGCACCAAGGAATGCCTGACAAGAGATTAATCAGATTAATCAGTAAATACTGGACCTAGACATCAGCTTCATAAGCAAGAGGTCCAACAAATACCCAAAGCAGCTGGGAGACAGGCTGAATGTGTTCCCCTTCCACAGAACATGTCTGCATCGACTTTCTTTTGTGAGTGTGTGCAAGCCTCCAGGTTTCTCAATAAGGTATTGAGAATTCCTGCAGGGAAGGTACAGGTTTTTCAGAGACAGGTACTTGTTTTTAAGAACAGCTGTTCCCTTCCTGAATTTTTCAACCGCAAACATCCATGCAAACGGAGATGGGCAACAGGGGGACAGGGAATGTTCAAGCACATTTTTACCATACAGAACTGCTATTTTGGAGTACTAAGCTTCTCTTGATTAGATTGACAGGAGAACACTGCCCAGCTCACAGCCATCTGCACAACTTGAACCCTGATTCCAAAGGTGTTCACAGGCTTCCCCACCAGCTAGTTCATAAAGGCAAGCCCACGTCAGAAAGGACAGTGTCCCGGCTTTCTCTGGGGTTGCATTACTTCCTAGTGCACTGATGTTTGGGTTGTTGCTAAGTACTGCTTACCCTAAGTCAAGGACTTTTCAGTTTCCCATGTTCTGCCATTCAGAGAGGAGTTGCACAACAAGCTGGGAGGGAGCACAGCCAGGACAGCTGACCCAAACTGGCCAGAGGGATATTCCATACAACAGAACATCATACTCAGTGTATCAACTGAGAACAGCTGGCCAGGAGCCACCAATTACTGCTTGGGAACGGGCTGGGCATCAGTCAGTGGGTGGAGAGCAACTATTGAGCATCACTTGCCTTCCTTGGGCTTTACCTCCATCTCTCTCACCTCTTCATTACAATTACTATTAATGCTGTCATTATAATTAGTACTGTATTTTGCCTGACTTAAAATATTAAACTATTCTTATCTCAACCCACAGATTTTATGTTTTTTTCTCATTCCTGTCCCATCCTAGGGAGTGAGGTGGGGAGGAGTGAGTGAGGGGCTGTGTGGTACTTAATTGCCAGCTGAGGTTAAACCATGACAGGCAGAAAAGAAGACTGAAACTCCTACTACTTTAAACAGCCCAACACAAGACGAACTATCACAGCCCTGATCCTCATACACCTGCTGCAAGAAGGGGCAAAAGGGAGAAGGACGCACTCTCAAACATTTCTAACCTTAGAAAACCAAGATTATACTGCAGCCCAGCATTCAGTCTATGTGAAAGATCAGTAATTACCACATGTATTACAAGCCATTCATTTTCTTGAGTTGTCTAGACTAGCAAAGCTCCAGGGTGGGGAAAGAGTACTCACCAGAGACGAAGGCAATATGGTTAGCACCCTAACTACAGAAAAGGAGAGGTTTCTCTAACAAGATCCTTCCTACACAGTTTCTGAGCCATAAAGACAGTACTGAACTGTGGATGACAGGTGTCATCAGCATCCCTATCTATAGGGACAAAGCAAAGCCTCAGCTGCAAATCCAAGCCACCGCTTGCAAAAGTATCAGCCTTTCAACTTTCAATCTACTCTTGTGCTCCCCCACCTTTGTTTCCTTTCGTTGTTGCTTTCAAAAGTCTCACCAGCATTCCCACCCAACCTCTCATATTTTCCCAGGCTTGACCTTTCCTGCATCTCTGCTGCTTCCTGCTCTTCACCCACACATACAACCAGAAAGCATTTGCCCTGCGTGGCTACCCTCCCGACCAGGAGCAGCAGAGCAGTCAGTGAGCCGAGACTTGGCACCACACTCATTGAGACTGCTATTTAATTTTTACCTCCCCTCTCCAAGCTCCTGAATCAATGCCAAAGGGAACGTTCATTTTGGCAATCAAGTCTCCCAGAAGAAAAGTTATAGCCAAAGTGCTGGGGGTGGGACCAAGCCAGCCTATTAATAGGCTGATTATAATATGAATTTGGGGAACTACTCCCAAATATGCTTACCCTCCTGGATCTAGGGCTCTCAGGGGTGGAGTGGAATGCCTAACTCAGCACTTTCAACTTCTTTACTTCATTTGGAGCCAAGGAGGGTGGAAAATCCTGTCTGTACCCTGCCTCACAAAAACATGGATTGCCAGAAGGGCGGCTGAGCTATTGTTTTCTTCCCTTCTCCCCCAGAAAACATGTTCTCATACTTACATAGCAGCTCCCTCTGCCTCACCAGAAAAGACCTAGAATTGGAAAGCTTCCATCTTGGATTAAAAAGAGTGGTATCAACAATTTTGTTGTGAAGAAAAAAAACCAGAGCTACTCCAAGAAGTAACACTGAACAACACAAGATGTCTCAAGTGCCTTCTCACCAACAGCCTCTCCAGAGCACACTAGACTGCTGAGGAAGACAGGCTACATGGATTGTTAGTGATCAAAACTTTTAAGACATTTGAGAGCATAAAGAGACAAAAGGTTTTGTTTTCTGGAGACAGTCAGATTGGTATACCTGTTAAAGCATTCTGCTTCCTTCCAGGTGGCAGCTCAGAACCTCTCCAAGACCCCTTTAAAAGTGCTGGGATGCATAGCAGCAAGCAGAGCCCAAAGACAGCAGCAGGTGGTACATGCCTACCCCATCATAGTTAGAACCACCTCTCCAGCACACCCACAAGGCTGCTTCTCCAGTCTTCCTGAAATCCAGACTGTCCTTGCATATCTTCATATTTTCCCATCAACAGACCTCCCATTCCAGCCCCATGCCTCAGCCAGAGAGTCAACCAGAGGCAGAAGACAGCACCTTGTGACCCCAACCTACATTTCACCACCAAGTATGACAAAACCTTCATGAAAACCCTGCAAAACCATGCTGCGAAGATGATCAGACATTCTCTTTTTTTCGTGTTTCACAAACATCTCACAATCCTAAGCACTTAGAAGCTGAAGAAGGTATTAACTACGTTCACTTTTTGCACAGTTGGTCACATTGGAGGCACACTCTTTAACAAAATCAGAAGCTCTTACCATTTACACACAAGTAACACACAGAGAGGATAAACTCTTCCTTAGCTGGGAGACACCCGGTCCCTGATCAAACCTACAGTTTTACCTTTGCAGCAGTAAATATGGAAAGACACACAAGTTTCAAAACACATATCAATACACATTATACTCATCTGTCAAACTAAGGAAAAAGCAACACTAGTTTAGCATTATCAGACACACTTGAAGAGACTCTTCCATACCACAAGACACTGACGCATCTATGAGCTGCATGGCTTGGATTCAATGTACCAAACAAAACTGAAATCAGCTTGCCAAAAAATAAGAAGTTACAAGTTTTCACACATCTCAGATTTTACCCTAGGTTTTACAACTCTTTGCTGCCTTAGCATCACCCAAGGGATTTCAAAACCCTGCTGCAAAGAAAGAATTGGAGAAAACACTGTCTCTAACACATGCACTATCAAATATTCAGGCCTTGATTCTCAAGCAAATTCTTTGCCTTCACTGGCAATTTAGACATGCAGACTTTGGCAGGAGTAGGATCTCAAATCCTCTGAACACAAACCCACAATCTACCACCATGCAAACTCTCTCAAACCAAATCAGCATGCTGCATGTGTATATATGGGTAAATACATGTACCAAACTTTCTCTGCAGAATTCACATATGATTGAACTGCCTCATCACACCTCAAGGCACAATTTTGTGGCACAGGGAAACTTTGGTAGTCATCTTTCTATCTCTGTCCTTTTATAGGCTATGCTGGATCACTGACCACAGAACAATTAAGTTTAAAAAAATTGATTTCACAAGAAAACCAGCAGGTATTAGTTCATTTTTTGAAATCCTGAAAGAGTCATTTAATTAAGTCCATGGGTACACTTCCATTGCAGAAGAGGGGCTCTCCCCTTCATGTTTCACAGAGAAGGAAAACAGAGCAGAGTCCAGACCTAGTTCACCCAACAGGCCTCGAGTTCGTCTATTAAGCCAGAAAAAACATCCAGGAGAAAACTCCCGGACTTGAGAGCTTCAACCACTAAATCTGCTTCAAAGCAATTCCATCGCTAAGCTAACGGTTGCAGGAGACTGTTCCTACATCCACTTAAACCAGCAGATGCTAATCTCTTCATCTGCCACAGATACACATGCCATTGGGGTCTGGACAGGATAAGCTGAACAGATGTTTAAGTGCACATTCAGCCTGGGGAATCATCTCCAGAGCTCAGCTGCTAGCTTTGCAGGACACAGGAACTAAGGGATTTCTGGAGAGCTTCGCAGGACACAGGAACTAAGGCAATTCAGACACCTGTCCTTTTTTGAACCGTTGCTGAGGGAAGCACTAATGCCAGTAGTAAGGTGGAAGCAGCATGTGTCATACCTACAGCTCCCAGATACTCCCAGATACATCCAACCCAGCAAACTGATCCATGCCTAATGGCCAAAAGAGCATCATGCTA
This sequence comes from Origma solitaria, assembly GCA_013397895.1. Taxonomy (NCBI): domain Eukaryota; kingdom Metazoa; phylum Chordata; class Aves; order Passeriformes; family Acanthizidae; genus Origma; species Origma solitaria. The sequence goes on along the minus strand of VZRL01007156.1, from coordinate 1,607,763 downwards.
CAAAACCTTCAGCCCCTGCCACACAGTCTGCCCTGCTATCAGGAGTACTGCTCTCAAAGCAGTACCTGGCCCTTACAAACAAAACACACAAGCCAGCCCCAGCTAAACAAGAAGGATTTTCCACTTTCCCCCAGTAAGGAGACAGGACACGAAGCCCAGAGAAGGATCTTAAAGATCTCATCAGGCATCACCAAATGACCATCCCAAAGTTGTGACATCAGCTTTTTTCATTTACTGAAATGCACAGGTCTCCTCCGAGGCAGGGTCAGCCTCTCCCACACTCAGAGAGGGGGCAGAGAGGTTCAATTTGGTAACTTTGGAGGCACTCTAGGATTCTCCTGCAGGAAGATTCAGAAACTAGCAATATCACATACTCAAAAGCAACCGACACTTCATGCCCCAGCAGAGCCACACTTATCTACACCGGACAGACAAGGACTCCAAGGGCTTATACCTACCTCAGGTGTCCCAAGCTGTAGTATCGCGACTCTCCGTCCGTGGAGCGAACCACCTTGACGGTGAACATGGGCTGCAGCTGCCGCAGCTCCAGCAGCACAATGGCCAGGTAGTGGATGAAGAGCAGGGCATCCACCAGAGACACCGCGTACTGCACTATCCCTTGGTAGTTGGTGTCCTTCGAGTCCAAGATGCGAACGCCGTAAAAGAGCCAGTAGGAAAACACAAAGAGGAATATGAGGACCAGCAGAAGGGCCCGAAACACAAACACCCTTGGGAGATCTGCCTTGGGTTGGCGGAAAAAAAGAGCCCAGGTCCCAATCAGGAGAATGAGGAGTTTAAACGCCACAGAGATGAACAGCCCCTCACAGACAGTACCACATGGCTCCAGATCATCTCGCCACAGGATCTGGGGTAACAGAATGAAGGCAATGGGGGTAAGGAAGACTAGGAGTCCGAGAACAGCTGCCACTGTTAAGCCCAGGTAACGTTTGCAGTCCAACCCAACGCTGTCTTCCAGATCCTTACTGATCCGGGCAATGTCCTCCTGGGAAATACTGTGCTCAGAGGTGCCTGTGATTGCTGTCGTGGTCTCACCCCAGTTGTCATCCTGAAGCAGGAAGAGATAAACAGAAATAACACTGAAACAATCAGGCTATTCCTTCCAGATGTTCTATTCTTCTTGCCTGGAAAGATTGCTAGGACAGCCTTAAGTCCCAGAGAAAACATATAGCAAAAGCAATACTTTCACCATTGTGAATAATCAACCCTGACAATTAGCAAAGGTTTGGAAACAACAGCAACTTGTCCAAACCAGTGACTACAAACATTAGCTGCTAAAAGCCTGTAACTGCAGAGCAGGTAGCTCAGCTTTCTGTGCCACTCACTATACCCTTAGAGGTTCTTCTTCCAGCCCATTTAATGAGTAACATGACATAAGTCTTGGAAACTGTCGTAATCACCAGTTCCCATGTCCAGGGCAAGGACTAGCATTCATCCAGCCCACAAATTCCGCAGTGCAACTGCACCACAAAAGCAGCTGGAAGGGAAATTTTCATTTCAGTGTTTCAAGCCAGTTGTTGTTACACAATCAGAAACATGTTCACACATTATTTTTCCATCCATAACAGAAGCAACCACACCTCCAGCAGGTTCCTCCACTTCATTGTCTTTTATTCTCCTCTACAGCAGCACAGCCTTCAATAGCTGACACTAATAAAAGTTTAGTTAAACCAACACATTACAGGTGATCACAGAGGATATTTTCAGATACGGGTCTTTTAAGTTTAGAGGATCCTAGATTGCCAAGTAGCTCTGGTAGTATAATCCAGGCCATTGTCAGAAGCCACTAACTCACAAAGAGGCTTACGTGAAATACAGTCACCACACAGGCAAGTTTCAGATTACATTACATGCTCTGAAAGTCTCATTTCTTCCCTAGCTAACATCAGAGAAGGTCTACACTGGTCGTCCCATGCTGCAATGCCTTCAATTGCTCCTTCCAGGGGCTGGCACAGCCAAAGAGTTACACTGACATGTACGGATTTGACTCACAGCTGCTGCTGGAGTGACTCATGCACATGAAGGCTCCTGATGCTTCCCACAAACGCGCGCCAAAGGGTGGCAATGCATGTGCTCTGCTGCTTGGCACCTGACACCTTTGTAGCTGCAATGCTCATTCAGAACCACACTTTTGCTTTTCTTCCTGAGAATATCTTCCCGCAGCCTGTGTCATTAATAGGATTTTCAACTTCCTTCAGACTTCTCCAACTGTACATGCTGACCGAAACAATCTATTTTAAAGAGACAGGCATAATTTTAAACCTTTATTCACTTCTATTTAAGAGCTCGAGGAAAGAGTCTTTGGGGAGGGAGTAGACTGAGGCAGCACAGCTACTTTGAACAACTCCCAACTCCAGGGATTTAACTTCTAATGCACTCCAAGACATGAATACCTCCCATGCCTAGAGCAGTAGGGTTTTGAGACAGACTAGCCACAAAGAGCCAGCATCTTGAATTAATATTAGGGTTTTTTTGAGTCACTGCTCACCAAAGCAGAGGACCCAGAAGAGCTATCTGCATTGTAGTATGTCCTGAAAGGCAGCGTATTCCTACCACATTTCCCTCTTTAACAGTGTCTCCAGTAAAGCAATTTAAGCATTTCAACTATTTTATGTTTATGCATTAAATAGTTCTGCATAGTTTCCTCCATTTGATGAGCTGAAAAACTGTGCAGAAAAGAGAAGGGACAGGAACACCAAAGCAGCCTAAGGCTACATCCCAGAAGACAACAGGCAACCCTAGTCACAGTCTACCCCTTACAACTCTTTCCACTTTGAAAAATGGACTATAGTCTAATGCAAAAAAAAATGGAATTATATGGAAGCCACAGACTCAGAGAATGCTTTGGGTTAAAAGGGACTTTAAAGATCACCCAGCTGCAACCTTCCTGCCATGAGCAGGGACACCTTCCACCAGACCAGGTTGCTTGAAGCCCCATCCAACCTGGCCTTGAATATTTCCAGGGATGGGGCACCCACAACTTCTCTGAGCAACCTGTGCCAGTGTCTCACCACCCTCACAGCAAGTAATTTCTTCCCAATATCCAATCTGCACCTACACTCAGTTTAAAGCCATCCCCCCTTGTCCTATCACTACATGCCCTTGTAAGAAGTCCCTCTCTGGCTCTCTTCTAGGCTCCTTCCAGATACTGAAAGGCCACAAAATAAGGTCACCTCAGAGCCTTCTCTTCTCCAGGCTGAACAGCCCCATCTCTTTCAGCCTCTCCTCACAGGAGAGGAAATATGAGGCTAAATCTCTAGTGGTACATGGTTGCTGGACCTAACTGAGGACACTGCCTCCCAGGAGAAAAGTCTGATTCACACATCAACTTATTTAGCTCTGGCATTAACTGAGGAGGTCTGCATGAAAACAAGGCCTTAAGAATTCACCAGCACCTTTAGAACTATTTGAATTAATAGCTGGAACTCATGAAAACAAGCATCTGATTACAACATACCAAATTACAGGACATGAAATGAGCACACCAGTAGCTACATGAATACTGTTACAAGTACCACCACACACAGTTTGGCTGGAAACTCGACACTGATTTTTTTTTTTTTTTTTTTAAAGGCAGAAGTGGAGTCTCATAACCAAGGATTAACAAACCCCAAATCCATCCCAGGAGATACTGAAGCATCCTGCATTCTATGTCTTGCAGCATCAGCCATTCTTTGAAAACTTATATGCACCTTCACATCACCTGCTAGAGCAGAGAGAACACTGGATCCATCTTAGGTACAATCCAAAGGGAGCACTATTCTAGTTTTTACTTAACCCATTGTTAATGTACTAGCCTTCTCTGAATTCACCCTCCTTCACAGATATTTCACACTAGTTTTACATTTCTTGACTCTTTTCTCTATTGGAATCCTGGTTCTAATGTACTTTACATGATTACCTGTAGCAAACCCTGCTTAAAAACTAAAACACACATACAGGTGAAAGGGTTGACCTGAACAATGCACAGTGAGATGATGGAAACAGATGTTTCTATAGAGCTTGGCAGATGACACTCTGGAGAATGAGCTGAATTAGTGCCCAAGGAGTTGTCACATCGGCACTGGTGCTGTCAAAAATAACACTCTCAGAACAAGACAGAAGTGATTGAGACCTTGGCTGTATGCATGAAGAGAGGGTACCCATAAGTCATGATTCTTTACTAAACAGCATGCAAGCAATTCTTTCTTCCTGCTCATGAGCCAGTAAGTCACATGCTCTGTTCCACACTCCATGTTTGTTTTCACACCGTCCTTACCTGGCCCTCCTCTGCACGAGAAGCATCATTCCCAAGCAGTGGCTCTGCAGGAGGTGTCTGGATTGTGACGGACTTCTCAGACCGACTGCCATCTTTGCTTCGGGGAGATTTGTGTCTGTCCCGGCTCCTTTTTCAAACAGAGAAGGAGAACAATGTTAACAGCTACTTTCTAGAGAAGGGTCTGAAATATGCTGCACCTCTACCTGCAACAGGTGCCCCGAGCATTAGATCAGTCAAGCTTGTCCATCTCTTGATCAACATAGACTCAGGCTGTGACAAAACAAGCTTTGGAGGAGGTAGAAAGGGACTTTGCCCAGGGAAGCCAAGAGCCTGGAGGCTGGGACAGACCACCCCTACCCTACAGTGACAGGAGAGGGGAGGACAGGGATCCATGCCCATCACCCCATGTTCTCTTAAAACAGCTTCCATTAGTGCTGTGCTTGAAAGGGAAGCCTGCATTCTCCAAACAACTGGCAATGGATTTACTGGTCTACACGGTTCTCCACCTACAATAAACTGTCTCCCAGGGACATGCACAGTTAATACAAGGAATTAATCAATACAGCTTTAGTTCCTGCAAAGCAGAGTCCTGTCATCTCTGACCTTAACACTGTAGGACAATTGGTGAAGTTTGTTTCCACTGGTTAATAACCTCAAGTTAACCTCTCACAAAGAAAGCAAGAACATCAAGGGTACAAGGCCAGTCTTTATTTCCAGAATACCCTTGCAGACCTCACAGCTTCTCATCTGAGAAAGTCTCAAGATGAATTAAGCCCTACCCATCTGCTCACCAATATTTTCCTTCCCCTTCCCACATGGAAAGCAGCCTTTGCACTGGAAACCCTTGCTGTTCTCAGGGACTGGCTTAAAATTCATGAGTATCTCAGCTCTGCCTCTCTGTTCGAATTACCAAAGCCCAAAGGTTTCGTGGGATGACATTTTTTCCAGTTTAAGGGCTCTAGGACTTTTATGTTGATTTTGGAACTCTGAAAGCATCTTTCCACACATCATTCTAAGTTTAAAAGGGCAATCTGTATTGGGGGTTGGATGCTAAAGAAGGGAAAAAAGGCAAACAAGAGATGTTTTACTCAATAACTGGACTGTGAGCAAAGAGATTTCATGGAAGAATTCTTTTTCCAACCCCACAGGATAATTACTTCCGAATTGCAAAATTATTTTGGACTAGCTCAATAATAAGTTGCAAACACCAAGTGGCACACATTTTATATGTCAAATTAAGGATGATGCAGGAAAAAAAAAAGAAAAGAAAAGGTTTCCAAATAATCAGAGCAGATGGGTTTTCAGGCTGTTGAACTACCACAACAGAGAGGACTTGCTATTCAAGTTCAGAAAAGCCTAACTTCTAATCCAATCAATGCTGATAAAGGACTTGTTGCCGACTCAAGTACCACTCAAATTCTATTTTAAAAAACCCCAACACACCATTAACAGAGCAGCCTGGAGGAGGGTGGGGAGAGGCAGGAAACCTTATTATTACAGAAAAAAAAAGGCATCAGAAGACAACTAGCAATTATCAGTTCAGGAGTCTAACACGTCTTCTCCCCAGATATTGCACTCATTACTCACACTTTAAGAGGGGAGTTAGGTGATCTTTTCTTCCTGCTGGCACTATCCCAATCTTTTTGGCCACACATAACCCCAGCATGCATGCAACAGGTTGAATATCACTGAATTAGCAGCTTCAAGTCTCCTCACTGTGTTCCCCATGAGGACTCTCCACGTGTACCTCCTCCATGGGCCCACTGATTTTACCCTGGCTTACAGCTTTTTTCCCACAGGACATGTCCTAACTTCGAGCAGTAAGTAATTAAAAATAAACATTTCCTTACCCTTGTCTGTGAGCTTTTTTGGAGTGACCTGAGTAGTGGGAGTATCCCGAATATGTTGATTCTGTATCCATTGCAGCAGACATCAGGTCTGCAGGGAAGGGGCACAGATTTTACTTAGAAGATGAGTTCCTGGTGCTCCTGGGGTGGAGTCCGTGGTAAAAGTGCTTTCCTGGGTACTCTTTGCTTCCCAGTCATTGGTGAGATCTGGTCTTCAGAGACTGTGTGAGCTTCAGTTAAAAGGAATCTGATCAGAGGGTAGGGGAGGGAGGGTGCTTGGCTTCTCACAATCGACCTAAGAAAGGAGAAACAGGCATGGAAGTGCACTCTCAGCAAAGCAAGACATCATTCCTACTGCAGGAATTCCCTCACTCTGGCCACGTACCACCACTCATCAAGCCTGCACAGGTCAATATCTCTCTTTCTGATCTAGTGATATATAAGCATTTGAAGAGCTTTAAATGAACTCAATGTTTTGCAGAGTCTAGCCCATTCATCTAAAAATCTGGAAGAGAGAGTCTAGGTCACCTGGTAAAGACAGTGACTTGGAGAAGGCACAGCATCTTAGATACCGAAATCCACCCACAGAAAAAGAACCAAGCTCAGCTTCGACACCACTTCTCTTGTCCTGTGTGACACACAGCCCAAATAACCCTGGATTCAAAACAGCAGCACTATGGCCTATTTACAGGGGGAAGGGGTAGGGGTGAAGGCAACTTTCCTAGGAGCAATGCTGGAGAGAATCAGCCCACCATGTCTAAACCTGCTTTGTTTTCACAAGTGCAAGGTTTGTCCATTATACAGGCATTAGTTACTATACAATCAATGGCACTATGAACACCTCCCTCTCTTTGTAACCTTTGCCTCCAGAAGCTAATTTGGGCCTCGAAGTCTTCCATTTTATTAAAGATCATCTCTATATATACACATACTAATAACACTGGGGAGAGTCAATTAGAGATCACATCTAGCTTATGTGGGCCAATATTTCTCACAAAGTACTTCCATTTGGAACAGTAGCTTAAATCACATCTGTAAAGGGCAGAAGAGGGTCATGTTTTTTGGAACAGGAGCAGGGCAACATCAGAACAAATCCCAACAGTACCATGTCAAAACTCCTGAACCCTGTGGGAAGGAAGGGTAGACACCATCCCACTTTCCAAACCCACGTCCAGCATTAGGCGAGAAGAGAAATGGAAAGGAGGGAAGTTAAGGAGTTCATCACTGGTTTGGGGAAACAAATGCAAATAGGGAAGAGAGAAGCATGGCAGCTACGGACAGAGGCACCTTGTCACAGCCCAGCACTCCTTTGGCACACAGGGGCACGCTCACATGCCTTCTGCTCAGGCAACTGCTGCCTCCAGCAAACACAGGACTAAAGCCATGCTGTGCTTTCAGAGTGGGCAAGAGACCACTTCAAAATTAAATCAGATCCCTCCGTTATTTTCTGCTTACAGCAGTTTTCAAAGCTGTTAGCAATAAAACAGGCAGCTTTCAGCCCTCTCCTCCCCCAAAGACAGAGGGACAACAACAGAAATCAGGCGTTGGCCAACTATTCTTGCCAGCCATAAGATTCCTCCACTAACACCTCCAAAAAAGCTCGGAACAGAGCAGAGAGCTCTACCACATGCAAACTGTGCCAAAGAATGAAGTCTCTTCCCCACAGGGTTCCTTTGCTTGCAGTGCAATCTGCAATGAAATAAAGAAGCACCCCCACTGCATCCAGAGCTGCAGCTATTTGCACAACACTTGGGCTTTCCAGGGCTCTTGGAAAGCAGAAAGGCATAGGGACCCTTTGTGTACAGGATTCCCAAACTCTGAGGGGATGCTGTGCTTCGAGAAAACTTAAAGGTATCAGAGAATACAGAAAGGACAAATAAGGACGGGATCGTAAGGCCCAGTTTCCGAAGGAAAGGAATGAGGATGGATTTAAACACACAGTAAAACATAAAGCCAAGGCACATCACAGTTTGGAAAATGGCATCATTACTGTAACAAGAATAAAAATCCCCCAGCCTAGAACGTGATGTTAACACTCGTTAACTCCCTAGATTTGCACACAGCCTGTAGCTTATGGCTCCAGCAATAGCCTGTGACTCATTAAAGCTGATTTTTACCTCTACTGTCCTGCTAGGCAACCACAGAAAAATCCTTCCTCTGTGTTTGTCTTCCTCTGATAAATGGGGGTGAGGCCACGACCCCCCTACGTTCAAAAAGCACTGTGAGGAGATGGCTACACAGGACTTTACAGTCATTAGGCACCACAGACCAGAAACGCCCTCAGTTGAACAAAAGGTGGCAAGTATTACCGTCTTAAACCACTGTTAGTGATGTTACTGGAGACCCTTTGAGAACAACCACTACCTTCACAGATACACACCACTACATTATAGGAATAGGAAAAGCAAGGAGAGCTGCCGGCATACATCAGTAAGGGTTATGTATTTTTCCTGGCCCTCTAGGAAAGTATAAACTCTCACCCTTTTCCTCTAACCACATAAAAGAATTTTCCCCCATATCCCAGGTAAAAGAACCAGAGCTGAGACAGGGACCTGGAACAGAGCTCCTCTTCTGAGCCCTCCCATCCCACCAGCACAGGATCACACTTCTCTGGAGGCACCTGAGAACATTTCTGCAGGTAGAGGCTGCTACAGAAATGCACAGGCTACCTTAGCAGGAACCATGAACAACCAGTGCCCATTTGATGGTGAGTGAAGCAAGGCAGTGCTGGGCACCAGGCAGAGAAGGCAAACTCATGAAAAGACCAACACAGGAACGTCGGGGCAGGCTGGATCACGCCAACTTTCCTCTTCTGTGTAAGCAAGAGCAACAGTTTTGACACAGCTCTGTGAAAAGTCAACAAGGCGGCCTCCAAAAAACATCAAGTCTCCTGGATCACCATCAAAAGCAGTAATCTTAGAGGTATTTTCCAACCTAAATGATTCTATGATGAAGTCGGGAACTCTGCACCTCCTCCTTGCCCCAACTGCAGAGCACACCCGTGGCTAAATAGATCTTCCTGTCAAGGCACTTACAGGGCTGACAGGAACAAAATTTATAAGCCCAGTCTCAGCCGGAAAAAGCAGAAGACCTCTGGCTTTGCCTGGTGCCCTGTCAAGGCTGATTGTCAAGAAGGCTTCCTATATTTGTCCAACAAAGGGTAGCCTGGATTGCTAGTTAGACACCACTCCCAGCCAAGGAGGGAGGAGCACAGTCCTCACAGCCAAGCCAAGCAGGTTACCCATCTTCTGGTCTATTTTACAGCTGCAAGGCAGAGTAGCCTTACCCCAGAAAAGCTTCTGAAACTACTGCGGAAGAGGTAAAGGTGGGACCAAAAGACAACTAGCATGCTAAACTACACCTCTGGGTTTGAGCTCTCTCAGTGGCAGAGACAGAAGTCAATCCTGGATTAGCCACCACCCCAACACTGCCCACCACCAGAGCCTGAGCAGAGCTAGAGACAAGCTGTACCTGTGTCCTTCACAACACCATGTCCAAACTAAGCACAGTCTTTACACACCGCCACTATAAAATCACTGTTAATGATGATTCCTACCCTTCTTCTCTGGGCAAGGACAACTGTTCTACCTAAAGCAGCACCCCCATCATTTGGGGCCTCATCCCTTCCCAAAAAAAGCATGAATTCAGAGCCCAACACAGCCAATTGAAATGACTTCACAAAAGATCATTACATCTTGCAGGGCTGCGCTGAAGGCATGGTCTGTTTGCAGAGCTTCTGGCCCTGAGTGAGACAAAGCTCTTTTGGCCTGAGGGTACAGTTGCACTGTATTTCAGCGTTGACAAGAAAGCTGGTGTAAGTAGCTTCCACCTCCGCACCACGGTTCACCACTCTTGGTTGTGTCAACACAATTCTCAGCAAGCAAACAGCACTGCTGGAAAACAAAACAAAAAATCCCTTTTCTCCCCCCTGCCACGCTTTTGTCTTGGATCCTTTCTGTGACCTAGTTCACAGCACAGCCCAAAACATCAAAACCAACACCAGGGTGAATAGCAGCAGAAGCACACAGCTAGAGGGGAGATGGGAATGCCTCCTCTGCACCACCATGACAATTGTATAAACTATACACCCAGAATTTTGCTCCCAGTTGGGCTAGCACTCTCCATTTGCTTTTCCCTTACTCACTGATGACAGAAAGAAGCCAAGTATGAGATGGAAAACAATGGTAAGGGCACCCCAACGAAAATTTTGGAACCCTGTCCTGGCAGGGAGGACTGCTGCATCCTTCATGACAGTGAAGAAATGTAGTTACGCCTGAATACCGCAGAGATCACTGTAATTACAGTTTCTACACAGCTACACAACTCATTGCAACTCATTGTAACTCCCTCTTTTCATATACTCATAAATCTCAGAAAGAGTTCTTTTGAATTGCTATTTTCCACGCTGGAAGCCCAGTCCTATTTCCAATGAAGTTTGCTTTGTGATCGTCTTCAAGGGAGCGCAGTTTGGCTCCCAGCCCAAGAGAAATTTAAAAGAGCAAGTTACATCTTTAACTCAAAGAGGGCAAACGCAAACAACAGCTCTCTTTTACATCCCATGCTTTCCTGATGGATTTTCCCCTGTGAAGTTGAGACAAATAACTCCAGAGCAGCTCATCTTTGAAATCTTTGTACAGTCTCAATCTTACTCTTTTTAAAACTTGCAATCAATTAAGACTTGATTTACCAGTCAGTTGATGAAGTTGTATGTATTTGGAAGTGCCATCTGGAGCACAAGCAGCCACAAGTGTCCGTGAGGATGTGTGCACAATTCGGCTCCAACCACCATCAGCCTCACTTGTTAAACAGCACCAGCTGACTATGGGGTAATGGATGCCCACGAGCTATCGCACTGAGAAATCTTCTTTTCCTTCGTTTAGTGAAACGAAGAGCTTTGCAAATTAAACACACCGAACCCTCAAGCACTGAGCATTTAGAAGTAAAAACAATTAAAAGATGGCTGAGCAGTGAGGAAGCCTTTCCAACTCTGGCATTGGCTTGGTTGCACAGTACCGCTGCAGCGCATTCCCATTATTCACTTGAGGAAAACGAGGAGTTGCGTAACTTGCTATGTTCAACTGCAGACATAGTGAGACCTATGAGCAATGCCACAGGAACCTCTTGCTTTTGAATTTCCTGAGCAGGCCCCAATCCAGCAACTTGATCTTGTAAGTACAGAAGTTCACCCATGCTAATCTACTCGCAGAGCCAAGACTTTCAGTTTTAACGGCCAACGAGCTTTAGGAAACAAGGTTTTTCCAAAATATTTTAATTTATTTTTGGACATCAGTAAGTAAGGTCAATTTTGGCCTTCAATATATATAAATAAACCAGGGCTTTTACTCTATGGTGGTGGCTCTTGATTTGCAAGCCACATACTCTAAAAAAAAAATGTTTACTAGTCAGCAAATTCAAGCCCTTTAGCAATAGGTTCTCTTTTCTTTTGCTTCTCAGAGGCTCCTTAGAAAGATTTCATAGATCCCCTGAAATTTCCAGCCCCAAAGCTGAAAACCATTAGTCCATGGCAAGGATATTTCAGAATGAAAAGCCACTTGGTTTATTGAAGCAATCCTCTGTTTAATCAGAACATGAAATAGCACAGGTCTGAAAACAGGTCTGAAAACACCGCAGTGCTGTTTCAAACGACAAGAGAAATACCCAGGCAAAACCACCACTCAAGCAAGCGGTGTTTCCAAGCAGTAACCCCCAGCCTCTTGCCCCCCAGGTACACAGCTGAAGTTGGAAGCTCTCTGCGTGGGGCCCATCCATGAAACACTTCCCTGGAAGATGTCCCCTGCCCACTCCAAGAGCCACATGTGTGCTGTCCAAGTTTCTGAAGCACAGTAAGCATTCAAGACTATCATGCAAATTACACCTCAGTGCCATCCTGTCAGACTAGTGAAAGCTTGTGCTTCCTTGCTCATACGTCTCTCCTGTGCTGCCAGACCTTCCAGTGCATCTCTTAACCCAGAGCCATGCAGCACAGTACAAGAAATTGTGGCCTCACCCTCATGACACCAGAGCCCCTTGGACTGGGCAAAGGAACACAGTTTTCCATACTGACATTTAAAGCTGTACTGAAACAAACAGCAAAAGGGTCTCACCAGACACTTTTGACACTGCCTATCCCAGCAGGCAGCACCTGTACCTCACTTTCAATATTTACTTTTAGCCATAGCACTTAGATACTGAGCATTAAAAGGTATGAACTGCAAAAGGTTCCTCTACTGAAAGAGCACCTGCTCTTTTAGAATGAAAAAGAAGCCTACAAACCCTGAACAAATCCCCAGTACACAGCACAGTGGGACTCCACAATATGGAGTTCCTCTCTATCTCCATCCTGCTCAAATCTTTACAACTCTAATGCCATTCTGTCCTTGCAAGGAGAGAGGGCAATGGTGTTGACCCCTGAGGAAATAACCACCGATTTTTAATTTGATCCAAGTCAGAAAATTCTGAAGTACAGACTAATGAGAAATGAAAAGTTCTAAGATAGTTTTCACATGGGTTCACTTTCTTCTTTCGAGTGGTGGTACCAGATCTGGAGAAGCATGAACTTACTGTTTCCCACCAGCAGACCTGGACATCACAGTTCTCCACGCGGGTCTGCCTCTCTGGTCCCCACACAGCACAACAAGCCCTGTGGCAGCAAAGCCACATTTCTGACACCATCCTTTGCCTTGGTTCAAGAGGTGGGGGTGTAAGGAAGGCAGGCTACAACAACACCACCACAAGATGCAGTTTTTCTAGGACAACTGCAGTCATTTGGTAGTGTTTTCCTAGTACTGTATCCCAGTCTCCCAATGAGAGCAAGCCCTCTCCAGGTGCACATATTCATAAGACAACAGCCACCAGGAATAACTGCCACTAGTAACCAAAACCAAAGGCCAGAAGCAACCACTGCGAGCTGCTAGCCAGTGACTGAGCAGTTAGATATTTATTTGCCTGGCTGGTTCCAATACAGCCTGGAATTGTTCCAAAATTTCAGCTATAGGGAACATTTTAAAATGAGGCTTTCTGTAAGACTCTATTCACATTTATTTCAAAAATAACAAAATTTCAAAATTAACAACTGAAGAGATCACAAAGCCGACACTGACCTCGTAGCTGTGGCCAGCTAAGCAGCCAAACCCCAGTGAGGGAAAAAAGCCAAGCATGGCCAAAACGAAGCTTTTCAAAGGTGGCAAAACCCTGCTCTCCTCTCCACAACTCTCCTCCTCGAAGTCAGAATGAGCTCACAGGCAATGATATCACAGAATATACTCCATAACATCCTAATTTGCACTTTCAACCAGCGTGACTTGACTTCTAAACGCTTTTTAGCTGCAAAGATCTTGTGAGCAGTTCATTACTGACAAACCCGGGCCCAAAAAAATCCCACTGTTTCAAACAGTCATAGAATCGCCCAGCCTGTCTCCCCACATCGAAAACCCTGCCATCGAGTCACTTATACTTCCACAGATTCCGCAATCCTTGCCACGAGAGTTAGCTCACCACCTTGACAATCATGTGAATAAAACCCAAACCCCTTATGTTATTTCGCAGCAGCTCTCCTTCCCGTCCCTCCTGCTGGCCCTCCCGCGCTGCCCAGCGGGATGAGCCCGGACACAGCGCAGTTTGTTTCACACGGCGTGGGCAGGCACGGCACCACGGGCAGAGCATTCCCACCAGCCGGAGCCTCTCGCATGCACAGCGCACGGGTGCCAAGGAGGGGCTCGGCAGCCAGCGCTGCCCGCCCTGGGGCTGCGCCCGCGGCCCTCGCCGGCACCCAGGGGCACCCAGGG
>VZRL01007156.1:1564336-1593545 GCA_013397895.1 Origma solitaria | reverse complement strand
CCCGACCCTCCGCCGCCGCGCCGCTCCCCGCCACCTTCCCCGGCGGCGGCCGCCGTCGCTGCTGCCGCTGCCGCCGCCGCTTTCCGCTTCCTGTGCCCGGCACCGCCCCCCGGGCGAGGCTTCCCTGCCCGGGAAGCGGTCGGCCCCGCGGCCGGGGGACTCCGGCCCCCCGATCCCCGCCATACTCGGGCCCTGCTGCAGCCGCACCCGGTGGGGATCTGCGGGGGACCCGCTGCTCACCCCCCGAGGCCTGATTTATTCACATCTTCACATCTCCTGCGGCCGCTTTCCCCATCGCCCCCCTCCTTGCTCCCGGTGCCCACCGCCAGAGCCCCGCAGCTCTTTCAAGGCTCTGCAGCTCCCCTCCACCCGGCCATGCTCCTCGCCTGTCCTTATGCCGTCACCCTCTCCTCCAGGAGAAAGATCAGCCCCCTTGGAGCTATCCCATCCCAGACTACGGTGTCCTTGGGTTTCCTCCAAGGCTAAGTGTATTGCCAGGCGCTGTAACACCTCGGCTTGATCTGTTCCTTCACCCAAAGCCCACAGGTGCAGCGCCCTTTGCCCCTGGTTACAAGAGGAACGAGGAACAACCTCCTGCTGCCCAGGGAGAAGGGCTTGGTTTGCCTGAAGCCTGCCTTGGGCACCAAATTCCTGGCACCGCTTGCTCTGAGCAGGTGGGAAGGAGAGTTCTATGTCAGTGCAAGTCACTTTTTCTACATGTAAATGTTGCTCCTACTTCATTTCACCTTTGGGTTGTCTTACCCCTTAAAAATACTTAAGTTTTCAGGACATACAACAAGCTAGCAACTCAGAATGCATGAAGAAAATGTAAACCTCCTAGATTCCAGTCCTGCGCTTTGAACTGCTCAGGAATGACCCAGGCCACAAATGGAACGAATGCAGAAGAAACTGAAGTTATTTCTATTAGATAGTGTATGTTTTGCATTATTGTGGCTTCTGTAGTTGGCATCTTTTATTTTTCCCCTCCACTTTGCCTTCACTCCCTTTTTCCAAAATAATGCCACAGTTTTATTTGTGGTGCTTGCCCCCCTACTCAACACCCATACCGCACAGAATGACTTCACAACAGAACTGCCAACCAGGAATGACAAGAAAGCTTTCTATAGCACTCTGATTTGGTAGTTACATTACCTCCTATTTTGCATGGCATACATGCTTACCCAGCCCTGTGACTGACTGGAAGAGTCTGATATCAACTGATAGGCTCCATCTTGTATTATGCATCCACATGTGTCTAAACTTGCCCAAGGCCTGAGAACTCTGCTGCATTCCAGGGACTGTCTCTGCCCTGAAAAGCGTCTGACATCCTGCTGAAAGCCTGCCTCAGTCTCACTGCCTGCTAAGGGCTCTTCATAACTCATGGGCTTGCTTTCTCCTTGCTCAGAGGTGGGCGAAATGTGACAAAAGACAACAGGCTTAAGCTTATGCAGGACATGCATCTCGGGCAGGGGAAAGATTCAGTTCAATGAACAAGGTTTTACCTGTGCTGTGTGGGGGAAATACTGCCCTGCCTGAAAGGCTATGGAAAATCAGGCGAAAACATCAACAAGGGAAAGAGGCCTTTGGTAAAGGCCTTTAACTAGACAACAAAGAAACTCTGCTAACTGTTTCTTTTCCTACTGTGTTGCCCTGGCAGCTGGTCAAGAAGATTTAGAGGATTTCTCAGTACTCATTTGGTGGTTTAGAGCAGCAGGACTTGTTGCAGTACCCCACAGAAAGGAGACTGCTGAGAGATCTAAGCTAGGGATGTACACAAACATCAGTGAGGATCAGCACTCATGCTCTGCCCTGCCCCGGTGCAGAGACCTGCTAGACCCAGCAGTGAAGCCCCCTCACACCCATCTAGGTCACACTGAAGACTGGCAAAGGAGGAATACACTGAAGATGGGCTTGGGGACAGATTCTGAGGCACTCTTACCTGCTTATCTCTCATCATCTGTTTAAACCTTTGAGACATGAGGAAATATTTCATGTGAGTCAAACTACCTTAGTTCAGAAATTTGTGAAGCTTCTGTACACTACTGAAAAGGTAAAATTGGAGTCGATTAGGGTTTTTTTTTAAGGTACCAAGGATAGTCTCATAGATTCACAGGATAATTGTTTCAATTGGGATGGACTTCTGGAGGTCCAGTCTTCCCCTACAGAACAGGGTCAACTAGAGCAAGTCGCTTGAGGCTGTGGCAGCCAGGGTTTTGAACATCTCCAAAGACAGAGAACCCACAACCTCCCTGGGCAACCTGTTCCAGTGTTTAACACATGCATAGTAAAATGGATTCCTTCTCATGTTTAAATATAATTTCATGTATCGCACTGTGCACCTCTTCTCTCTTTTCCTTTTCACCAGATCCCACTGAGTCTGGCTCCACTTTTTCACTCCCTTTCAACTGATATTTATACATGTTGATACACATTTACACACATCAATTCCACTCTGAAACCTCAAAGCTAAAAAATTGTGGCTCCTGGTGTGTCAGATACTCCAATCCCTGAATCATGTCAGTGGACTAACTCGAGTATGTCCATATCAAACAAAGTTGGTCTGTGGTCCAGAGTGTGCTTGTAATGCAAGACACTTTCACTGTCCAGTTCCCTTCTGTTTTGATATTTTCCCATTCCTGCTAGAATAGTGCCCAGGAGATGTCTTAGGAGGGATTTATAAGTGGTCAAGTATATGGCCCAGCACTGCTTTATGTCATGCTCTTAGATGCACACACAGATGAGGAGGTAGGACACTTCAATGAAGCCAGACCCAAACTATTTCATGAAGTGGCACACAAAAAAGGGATACGAGTTCAGATTCTTCATCCCTTTCTGCAGTGGACTTGAGAACATTTTATGAGATTTATGAGATCATAAATACCATTGATTTGCTTCTAATTTGTGTCTCTTCTATGGAAAAAAAAAATCCTTATCATGTGAATGCCAATGCTGCAACCTCAAGTTCACTGGAAGCAGCTGAGAAAGGCTAGTAGATGCCTTGCACTTACTTCAACAAGTAAGTTAAAATTATTATTATCTGCAAAAGCCAACAAAACTCAAGTATTTTTCAGATTTTACAAAAAGCAGCTTCTGTCTTCCCTTAACTCTCCTTTGACTTGTTTTTTTTAACAGCAACATGATTAACATTCTCATTTCATACAGCTCCTTGAGGGGGTTGTTTCTATCCTTAGCTTTGAAGAAACACACAGGAAAATGTTACAAGTGCAAGCAGGAACATTCTCTTCCTGTCTGAAACATGAGGATCCAGACAGTTGTTGTCCTCACATTTTCTGAAGGGTCTGTGTGGCTTCCCACCGATGCAGTACCATCTGACCAGAGCTAAGATGTGTGGATGATGTAGTCCAACATGAAAAACACACATTTGCAGGAAATTCAAAATCATACAGAGATCTGTGTTCTAGAGGAAATACTCATATGTAATTCTAGTAATCCATCTACTGCATTCTTCAGGCTTATATTTTTCACTCTGAAAAGCATGAGTTGAACAAAAAAACAGGACAGATGGGGCACTTTCCAAAATGTGGACATTACCCTTTCTTTTAGCAAATCCTTTAGAGTTTTGAATCATTCTGTCTCACACTGATTTGCTGATTACAGTGCATGGTCAACCTGCTATTCACTGAAATTATCTAAATAAAGGTCTATATTCTGTCTTCCAGGAACATATATTGTAAAGTGGTGGGAGTTTTCACACAACTGGATGCGTACATTACACTTTAAAGTCATCTCTTGGCTGAAAAGTTTGTGCTTTCTTTTTCCTCCAAGACCTTAACTTCACTTATTTTTAAATGAATCAGTTTCCTTATCCTTATATTTTTCTATTGATCATTTCTGTGGGCCAGATTCTGCTCTGTTTGGAGATACACAATATTTTTGTTAAGATACTGAGATAGAATTTGCTGTAGATTTTCTCCATCACCTTGGAAACCAGTCTTCTGCTTTCCTCAAAATCCAGGCTCCACCTTCCCCAACACACAATGACATATCCAGATAATTTTTGTCTCTGACAAAATTCAGTGACAAAATCACGTATCTACATATATCCATAAAACCTGATTGATTTCTGAGCTTGGTATGGTTTTCACTATTTTCTGAGTAGAAGGAAAAGATCATTCTCAAGTTACAGGCCACTTAAGACAAAATTTGTGTGCATTATGCCCTGAGAATGAGAGGCAGTGCTTTGTCAAGAAACAGAAGCATGAGCTGAGCCAGCACAAGTAGAAATGTCACTCTGAATTACAGCCTGCTTTTATATAGCATCAGCTGGAGCCTCCAGCACGGGGTGCAAAATTTTTTCATGAGACTGGATGTCACTTCATAGGTCCTATCTGATGGAACTGCTTATACAGCCAATCTGAGCTGTGCATGGTTGTGCTCTCAGCCGCTGACCTCAATCCTGCAGCTTACATCGAAAGTTTAAGTAAATGTGCAATGACAGAAATGCACAAGGTGCCACTTTTCAGCTCTTACGCTGTAAAAAATCTTGTCTGGAGAAAGAGTGAGAGGCCAGAGGGACATGACTACAAAAGAACACCTTCCTTCCCTTTTGGGGTGGTTGCTATTTAAGAAGGGAAAATGCGTAGAACTGCGCAGCTGAAGAAACAGCATGACAAATTTATTTTGTATAGCAACTTGTATAAAAGCTGCTGAGCCCTTTATGGAATTAATTATCTGAAATACATGATTTCTGCCCAAATAAAGAGAAATGTTGGTGGGTAGCAAACACTAGAAAAACTTCACTTGGCTTATATTCTGCAAAAGCCAATTCAAGATTCAGATGAAATCTCACTTCCATTTTAAAGCAGACAAAAGTAGAGCTTTTCTTTGGGTTCAGCAGATTTAAAGAATACTAAAGAATATTCTTAAGAAAAAAAAAAGAAAGCAAAAAACCCACAACAAAACCCCCACACTCCAAAAGCACTTCTTAAGTATCTTTACAGGGGAAAAAAATAAGGTATATTTCATCTGTACTGTTGAAGAGGACTAGAAAGGAAAAAAGAACCTAACTTATTTACTTGTCCCTGAGTTAGATGGCTAAAATCTATTGCATACCGTGAACTTTCCTGTGTGTTACAGGTACCTTGCAGGTCCCTGTAGACCTTCTCTTAAGGGGTAAGGGACATTAACAGGCAGCCCTCCTGTCCCTTTTAACTCTAGTCAGTCATAGCAGGGTGGGGGGCACAGAAGCGAGGCTGAAACAAAGGAAAGCATGAGGGCTCAAAAAGGAGTAGCTGGCCATTGTGGGTGCAGCCACACTACTTCAATCTGTTCTGGGGGACCCAGCCACAGACAAATCCTGTTCATGTGGAACTGCTTGGTGGCCAAAGAACCCATAGGTGTGCGTGAAGCTGAGGAACAAGACTGTACACACTGGAACACTTGGGAATAAAAGCTTTTAACGAAGGGCAATAAATATGCAGGAAAAAGAAGAGGTGGAGGAACAGAGCCTTGACTCTGCAGACTGAAATTATGTGTTCAGTCAAGCTGCCAAAGAAAAAAGCGTAATTGGTGTTTTAATTCTGGGAAAGAGATAGTGTTTTTCCAGGCTGGAGAGGCACCATGAGCTGCTGCAGCTGATTAACAGTGCCACCAGCCGGCCTGCTGGAAGAGGGCCAGTTTGAGAGACTGGGGAAAACAAGGTACATCCACTCACCACCTCTCACCCCTCAAAGTCCTCACAGCTGGACTCTGATCCTGCAGGCACTTTACCAAGTGCAGAGGGGGCTGTTCCTGGGAACAGCTGCAAGGAAGGTCTTACCCACAGAGGTGCTGTGCAGCCCTCAGTTCCGGCAGGGTCAAAGGAGGTAACGAATCCCATGGGGTTGTCTGCCATAGCCAAGAGTGAACGACAGAGTATCCAGCTCAGGAGGGCTTCTCCTAGTGTGGAGCACAATAGTCAGCATGATGAGCCATGGCAGGCCTGGAATTATTAAGTAACCAGATGGTGCCACAGAGGCAGTCTAAATGCAGGCAGTGAGATGTATATTGGCAATGAGATATTTGAGGACATACTTTCCACTGCTTGTGGGGTGGTTTCCTATTGGAAGATGAACTTTAAATTGAGTTAAGTTTGGCAACTCACAGTCTCCCTGGTCACAGCACTTAACAGGAGAGCTACTATATTGCCTGATTGTACGAAAACACCCTAAAATATGTTGGCTAAAACCAACAGTGCCAACAGTGTGAAAAATAGGTAAGTTCTCTTGCAGTAGAGCAAAGCCAACATCAAAAACTCTGCACTAAAAAGTGAATCAAAGGGTCATGGAACCTTTCATACAGCTTTTTAGAAAGCAGTAAGGAACTAGTTTTGCCCAACAGCTGCAACAAAGAACTGTGTAATGAAAAAAGAGTTATGGGAGAAGGTATCATTTATAGTCAGTTTCAAATTTTGGCAGCCTTGCACACCTTTGCCAAGAATACTGGTGAGCATTTTACTGGACTATAACCACGTGATCACATAGCTGAATTTTATATTTGAACAAATGCAAGTCAAATGGATTTCTAAGAAACCAGAAAAGTATAAACAGTTTATCCTGTGTGATTGTCATACAGTTGACAGGTTTGTTTCTGCTGAGTTTTATGTGGACATGTCGACTGAATGCCAGGCAACCACTAAAAAGCTGATTGAAAAGAGGGACAGTGAGATAAAGTACGGAATTTGAGAGGGAGGGAGGGGGCAGGGAAATACAGCCAAACAATACTGTATTCCAAGCCCTAACAATAACTTAATGTAAGGGATAACAATGGACCATCAGTTAAAAGTTTAATTTTCCATCTCCAAAACAGATCTGGGATTGAGCCAACATCCTTCCTCTTAGGACTCTGAAGCCAGAGGGAGTCTCATTCCACTCTGGAGCCACTGACAACAAGCAAATGTTGGGGCCAGTCAGGGCAGAGAGGTACAGGTGTGAATAATGGCTGCACAAACAATGTTTCTGTCATGAATGCACATGGACTGCCTGTGTGATGGTCATTTTTTCTGCATGTTCTCAGTGAAATTACTGCATCTTCATGGCTTTGAGACTGTCGTTGAAGATGAATATGGGTGTGAAGCAGAGGAAGAGCCTTTGTTCCTAGAGAAGTAGTATCTAAAAAAGTGTCAAGGAAATGCTGTCAAGTGTAAACAAATAGCAGACAACATGTCCACTAGCAGACTCACCAAGGAAGAGAGCTGGAATGCTCTGAATACCATTGTCTTTGTTTCAGGTTTTCAGTTTCACAGAATTGCTGACAGTGTCAGTATAGTAAATGTATGTCTTCCTAGAGAAGTGACAAAACAGAGCCTCCCTGAAAACCTGCTTCCTTTTCTGGAAGGTGAAAGCCTTCCTTAGCCTTTCCTAACACACCAACTTTCATCATGTTCAGCCAAGGAAGCAGGCTATCACTTGTTTGGAACACTAATATTTTTTTATATTCTCACTTTTACTGCTTTCTGAGTCACTTCCCTTAATCTGAAATTCCAGTCATGTCCCCCACAGATGTGGCATATGCAGGTAAGTCCATGCTGTCAACAGAAGACTAGCACCTGGTTCTAACAAATTCTGCTAGGCATGCTGAATCACACTCATCTGTCATTATCACCTAAAATGCCAAGTCTTTGGTGTCGAATGAGTACCTGGATGCTGTCAGAAATGCTGGATGCTGACAGCCAAGTTAAGAGAAACCAGGTTTTTAGCTAGACTGTGGCATCTGTGCCTTGCTTTGCTTCCTTGCTTTGCATTCACCAAGATGTTTACAGGATCATTTCAGTACTAGATGGTGAACAGAATGAGACACACCCCAAAAGGATACATAAGAGTGGGGACACCCCGTGTTGCCAGGTGCTTTCGGATGAGCCGCTCGGTGCCGTACCAGTTGAACCCTTTTGTGGCATACCCAATCCGTGGAAGGTGCACTGTTGCTGGGAAGGAGGGAACAGAGAGTGCACACTCTTCAGGGGAAGTTACACATACAGAAAGCAATCTAGAAAAAGACTTCAAGCTACCCAACAAGAACAGAAGAAATATTTTTGAGCAACATATCTGCTATGGAGGTTTCACTTCACTTCAGAGAAAAACAGTAGAGGAGAGGTGGAAATTGGTCATCATCTTTAGGTGCAAGCACACAAGTAAGGATTTGCTGGTTTACTGCACCGACACTTACCATTCCTTTTCTTGGCTGCTGAATAAATCTTCTTCAGGCCCTTTTCTAAAGCTGATAGCTTAATGCCAGACAGGTTGTTGGACCGATCCCGGTGCTGAGCTACAATCAAGGCCAACTAAGGAGAAAAAACAAAAAACTGAAATGGAATCTATATATAGTACTAAGAGACACAGTGCTAATGCTGGAAAACTGCATTACTAACTTTTAGCTTTCATAAATGAGGAAAATAAGTAATTTAATATTTAACTGCAACTTAGCCATGCTCAGTAATCAGTGCCATTATTATTGTGAAAAAGGCATAAGGTTCATTTCACACAGCTTCAAAAACATGTATAGAGCAAAACAGAAAAAGAGCTTCTCATTCTCACCAAATCTTGTCCTTTTCTCCTGGATTTTTTATCATCAATAGGGAATAGTAGAGTTCCTCCTAACTCCAGGTCTGTCCAAGAAAAAAGAACAGGACAACAACAACAAATCAGTCCTGAAGAGTAAACAGGCAGTCAATGCACCAGTGATTTCACAGTCACATTCTGTATTATTCTCTGAGACTGCACCTCCTCACGATGGTTTCATCAGCCAGACTGCAGGGAAGCAAGACAAACATTTCCCCCCTGAGCCACACAGTCAAACATACATCCCAGTTGAAGACAACAAATGGAGACACAGAAATAAAAAGAAAGCAACTCCCAGGAAATAAGAAAAATCAACAGGTCTCTACCATATAGCAAGTACATTCCTCACTAGTTGCAGGTATCTCAAAGCTGCTAATACATGGTCAGGAAAAGATTAGTGCTTGGAGGGAAGCAAAGGCTCAGCTGAGCACTGCCAGAGGTGGCTTTCATCCTTCTGAAAAGCACTTTGACAGAAGATGCAGTGCTTTGTCTTATATAGTGAAAAACATTCTGTGAATAATGTACAAGTCTGGCATTTTTTTCCTTTTTTTATGACTTGCAGCACGGACTAGAATGATCAACCCCTACACACAGTTCTCACACTCCAGACAAGTCAAATCAAAGCACCCACTGAAGTACTGCTTTCAGAGCTAGGGATGCACACATCTAGAGACAGAGTAAAAAACATGAGTATGGAGGTATCTAGGCACCACCTCACTCCTGCAGTGTCAGTGGGGTTTAAGCTCTTTCAAGCATCTTGGTCTCAGGTCACATTTTAATCTCTTACCTTTCATCTTTCCTGCCATCTCATATATTTTCCTTGGCTGATCAGAACGAGCCTCTAGCGCAGTGAATAAACCACCCCTTCCCCAGCGGCCAGAGTCATCTACAATGAAATGACAAGTTGGACTCCTTTTAGAAGTAAGGTTGAAGGAACTTCTTTCACTTTTACTTGGCATTTCCACTTCAAACATGATGTTTCATGAAGAGTGTAACATAAACCAAAGCAGATTATGACGTCTCTGCTACAGCCCTGGCCAGAGAGCAGCTCCAACACTGCTTCAGGAGAAACTCCATGATGTGATTCATCTCCCTCAGCTTTAGTGTCTTAAAATAGGGCCTTAAATTAAGAGACTAGCCTAGAGCCTCTGTACTGTCAGTGTTGAGAGACAAGCACCAAGAAACTCTGACCTCAGCCTCTGGAAGTGTCTGTCTCTCTCCACAGACTGGATAAAGATGAATTTCAGTATCTCAGTTCAATCCCTACAGCTTCCACAGAGTAAACAAAATGCCCTGCTCTCAGGAATTGTCATCATTTAGCCCCAGATACAAAATTTTAAGCCCTGTAGGCACCTTTGAAGAGGTTCACCCATAAATCCAGAGAGGGCATGCAAAGGCCCTTGCACACCTTGCTAGTACTTGTGTGGATCACACATGGTAGAGGCTATATTGCCTCTGCACCACTTAAGATTAAGTCAGACCCAAATCCAAATTATTTCAGAATTAGAAACTATTGAACCAGTAGGGATAATTCAGCTCCCTTTTTCACCTCACCCAACAACACTCCTGTTGTTCATAAGTCCCACCTAGGCAATGGACAATGATGGCATCTTCCTCTTCTGCTTGGGGGTGGGTTACATCTCCCATGACGTACTTGATATAGTTCTGGTCTGCATCTTTGTAATCTAAATCCACGTTCTGCCCCAACTCATCCTCCTCAAACTCTTCCTCAGAGCCACTTTCCTCTGAAGGAAGGCAGGTAGATGTGTAATGATTGGCCTCCCACCAAGCCATCCTGAAACCAGAGAAGAGTATGTTCAATGAAAATCAAAGGTGGAGTCACACAGATTGGTTTAAATTATTGCAGTGAAACACAGGAGGTCTAAACCTGCATTTCCTCCACTCCCTCCCCTATTTTAGGCTAGAACAATGGTTACCACAGTTCTTGTCTATCAAATTAAGAACCACATGCCAATGTGATAAGCCAGTTGCAGGCATGGAAAAAGTGAGCATATAACAAAGGGCAAGGAGCTACTCAGAACGGTGAAAAGTGAGAACACCTGGGAAACAAGAAGGAGAAAGTTAAGACACGTGCCAGAGAGTCACAGATGTCAGACCAATTTATAGGGGCCAACTGTGACATTTCAGAAAGCTGCTCCCAAAGGCTCATTGATTCTACAGTCAGACATGGAGTTCTTATTCAGGCCATTCTCTATGAATTAAAGTAGACATAAAGTCAGGTAGGGTATTCAGGAGGAAAGAACCCTTGCAAGGGACTCAAGCCAATTTTTCCACCTTCATAACCCCATGTTATGCAGTTCAAGCATATTATTTTTGTCAATTAGACATACATTTCTAGAGTGCAGTGCAATAGACACCAGTTTAGAAGTAGTAGATGCAGTACAAATCATACTTTTTCTTGTGCTCTGCCTCTGCTTTTGCTGCCTTCTTTTGCTCCATGAGCCTTGCTCTCTTTGCTGCTGTTTCTTGGCGCTTCTTCCTCCTGGCCTCCAGCTCCTCTTCACTCAGCAAGTGCTTCCTCCTAGCCGACTGTTCTCGAAGGCCTGTGAGAAGGGCCTGGAGAAAGAAAGAGGCATCAAAGAAACAAACTTCTCATCTTAAAGCCAAGCCTGATGCCCTCCTTAACCTACATTCCCATTTGTTTACTCGTCCACAAGTCTTAATCATCAGATCCCAAGTGTCACATAATATGTGGATTTGCGACCTGAGTTTATGTGAGTGCCCTGTACAGCATTATCTCAGATCTGTAAGCAGAACTGCTGAATTGTCAAGCTCTGATTCCAGAGCCAGCTTTAGTACAGTGACATCCAAATCTTTTAACATGCCTTCTGCAAGCTGTAGGTAAAGAGAGAAAACTGCCAAGTTTAATTTTCGACAAGCAAATGAAAGAGCATCATGTGCCTTGTCACATCTGCCTTACGTTTGCTTTGTTCCGGAGAGCTCTCCCTTCCTTACTGGTCTCTTCAATCAATGCTTTCTGAAGATCCAAAAGCTGATCAAATGCTTTTTTGTCTTCTCTGCTGGGTTCTTTTGAATAATCTTTGCCTTCATACACGTACATGTGATCTTTAAAAAATAATTTAAAAGTGTGAAAAGGAACTGAAACCTAACACCTAAAATGTACAGTGAGATCAAAAAATACATGGCTCTTCTGTGACATTTTGTGACACTGCCCTCAGCAGAAAAAGATCTTCACTCTCACAATTTTTTGGTATGACCAGAGTCAGCATCACGTAGAAACAAGAGAATCAAGATTTGCTTCCTTAGACAAAAGCTTTTAATTTGTTTAGATTGGCAAGTAACCTTTCTTCCTATTTCAGTCAATTAATTATTTTAAGTTGTGGTTCCACTGCTGTTCTCTTTGGTCACTCCATCTCTGCCAGGGGAGAATTAATTTAGCTCTGCTATGTAGTTACAGGCAGCTCTTGTAAAGGGACAGCAAATATTTGCTTTTGAGCTCCCAAACAAAATAAAAGCATGGAATTCTGGTAGCCCAGGTTGCTGCCCACCAGGTGAGTTATTTTCCCAATACCTACTACACAGTGTGGTACCACTGCTCCTCTTTTAAGTCACCACCAGAAAACACCACTCTTTGCTAACTCTCAGCAAATAATTACTCATTGCTGCCAACTGCTGCTGGATGGACAATAACTATCCTGCAGGACCACATTTCAACTTCAGTCACAAATCTATACTAAAGTGCTGCTGTGTATCCAAATGAAAATTCAGTCTTTCTTTGGGAAAGAAGGCACACGAAGAGGGAAGTATCCTTAGAATATATTTTCATATAGTATGGGGCTATGAAAAACTAACCACAATTGGGTGACATTTGAGCTGGAAAGCAGGGCTCTGAGGACAGAGTAGGTTTGTTCTAGCTGTATAGACACCATGACTCTGCATTTCTTATCTCACCTTTTGGATTTTCATGGCCAATAATTTTTGATTTGAAGATAAAAACCAGAACACCTCCTATACAGCCTTTCCTTAAGTTACTATTACATCTCCAAAACGGTAGATCTATCTTAATGGTTGTCTGTGGGAAAAGCAGTACCTGCAATATAAATATTTTCTCTTTTCTCATGAATTTCCATCTGAGGTATTAAAATATTCACAGGAAGGAATTCAACCCCCAGCCACCAAAACTGGGCAAGTATTGTTAACATTATTTTACAGACAGGCAAATAAGGACACAAAAAGAGAAGAAAAATACCAAAAAAGATTCAAAATAAAATTTGTGGATAGGCCACAAATAAAATCCAAGTCAATTATACTTTTGCTTTTCTTCTTGCCTGAAAAATGCCACCCCAACCTGGGAAGCCATCTCTACCAGCATTCAAGTGACACAGCTATTGAGATTCTTCACTTACTCTCTGTATCCTCCTCTTCATTCTCTTCTTCCTGTGGCAGCACAGCATCTGTTATCCACTGCCCTGCTTTTGTCTCTCCAAGGATGTTTTCTAGCTCCACATCCTGTATGGTACTCCCCTCAGAGGAGAGCAATTTATCCAGGCCAAATTTCAAGATTTCACTCAGCTTTAACAAAGAGAAGGGGAAGTTCAGTGTTATTATCTTCTAATTCCATGTCAATCCCAGTGCCTCAAGCTTCTCAGGCTTAAATGCAAAGGATGTATGAGTGAAGGAACCTAAGCTTTAAGGCTGCCTGTCAACATACTTACGCTTTAACATACTCCATTCTCCCAACACCTGATGGGACAAGCCCCAACAACATATCTCCCTCAATCATAACTCATCCAGACTTGAACAGTCATTTTTCTTCAGGGCTAAATGACAAAACAGCACTGTACTGACTGCATTCAAGCAGCTTTCTTCATAGCCAGGAAGGCCAGGCTTGTTTTTGCCCCCAATGCCTTTAAAACAAAAGCCTGAATACCATAAAAATCCAGTGGGAGAAAAATATCAGCATGGAATTTCCTATGGGCTCAGTTCCACTTCTCCCACAGAAACTGTAATTGCTGAGATTCATGCTGATGGGGCAGGGAAGGGAGGCAGAGGGGGAAAGGATACACTAAATCCAAACCTGTCTTAGGTTTAGCTGCCCACAGGGGATATATTCCCTTAAATGTCACTTTGCTTGAGGCTTTCAAGCCAACTTCTCAGCACAAACCTCAGCTTTCAGGTCAAAACTATAAACCATGCCCTGACTCCTGAGACACTGCATTTGCCAAGACGCCAAAAGAAGGTTGACTGAGTTTCAGACTAACAACCAAAAGCTGACGAGGTTATCAGCTGACTTCTTATCAGCTCTGCTTGTGAGAGAAAAGCACCAGAGACAGATCAGTTCTAGAAACAATGAGTCAGCTTCCACTTTAAACCTATTATAATTAAAAAACAAGTAAGACAAAGCAAGGTTCTGTCTTCCCCTCTTCTCCAGGACAACGCACACTTTTCCCACAATGAATGCACTACAAAATTGCAAAAACTGTATTCAAACATCAGATGTTGTCCGGACCTGGGATGTCATTTTGGTTCCTACATACAAAAGCTGCCATATCAAAGCTCAACTGTTTGGCAAGGTTCAGATCCAACAGAAACCTAGAAACATTCTGGGACATTTCTAAGATGGTTACTGGAGTCAAACTGAGGATATAACTCTGGTTTACCTGTAACTCTGCTGCTCCCTGAGGCCGGGGTGCTCCCAAAGCAAACTGACCTCCTTCTACAATGGCATTGGTCAGCCGGAGCTTAGAGGCAGCTCTTCGATAGATTATTTCTTCTATTGTATCTCGCCCAATCAAGCGGATAATTTTTACAGGCCTTGAAAAGTTTAAGAAAATTCTTATTACTTACTTTGTTTTGAGGTGCACTAAGCTATTTACTATCCCGTCACCCACTCCTTTGATAGGTAAAGAGGACAAGAACTAACTGAAAAAAAAACCAGCAGAAATGTGATGCTGATACAATTCTGCTTTACACAGGAGAAATGCTCACTACAAAAGTGCAAGCAAACCTCCAGCCTCTATCTCCTACTTCAAATTTACAAGTTCCCACCCTGGATACATGATAAGGACAAGAATGTATGCAGCTGCAGCTGGAAAATGAAGACATAAAATCCTCTCTGCCCCCCTTTGATCTTCAATCTATCTTCCATTGCCTCTGGAAAGGGAAGGTAATACTGAGAGGCCAAGAGAGTCAACAACCAAACCAGAAGTTTCTCACTTGTGCTGCCCAATTCGGTGTGCTCTTGCTATTGCTTGCAAGTCATTTTGTGGGTTAAAATCACTATCAGTAAAAATAACTGTATCTGCTGCTGTCAGATTCATTCCAACTCCACCTACAAACAAAAGAAGGTCATAAAATATGTCACCAACAGAAAATAAAGGAGAAGCTGGAGAATTTATGCTGTGCTAAGTTCTGTCAGATCTGATCAACTGCATCTAATTCAATCTACCTCTCAACCCCAAATCTAAGTCTCATAAGGATCTGAACAGATGGGTAAACCTTCCATTTCCACCTTCCGAGTTTCTGCAACAGCCCGAAAAGAAGCTGTACAATGCAATGAAATCAAAAAACATAGGGTGTGAGTGAACCAGTGCAAAGGGGACTGATTGTCAACACTGATGAACACAGACATAATTCTTCTGCTGGCAGGCAGATTATCCCAGCATAGACTGCCTTCCCTGAAGCCACAAGGGACTGCCCAAGTCATGACTTGGCTGCAGCACAGAACTGGCTGTAAATGCACCACTGAAACAGTGGAAAACACCAAGCCAAACTATACAATAACCACAGCCCAGGTGTTTATTTTAAAGATATTGAGGTTAAAACTTGGGGTCTCATGAAATAAAAAGATAAAAAAACTCAGTTAATTTTACTTTTTTAAATACCTCTACTGTGACCACATACTATAGTTAAAGAGGGGACAGCCTGCTGCCTTACATTTCTCCCAGCTCATGACAAGACACCTCCACTGTAATCAGAATATTCCTGCAAGTGGAGACAGTCATGAACTACAAAGTACCTTAAAATTTCCGTCCATTAATGTAACAGCAATGGGAATACAGCACATCTGTTCCCAGCTGAATCCAAGGTGCTTTGGCCAGACATAGCAATGTGCAGTAAAAAACAACTCAAAGTCATGGGCAGAGAGAGTTCAGGCACTGTGGTGAGAGACACCCATACTCCTGACACCCAGCATTAGGGGCTTCCCTTCAGTCTCCCTGCCTGCTCCCCTCAGTGCACTGTGGTGTCACTGGAGCCAGGCTCATCAAGATAAGTCTAACCAGAAGTTCAAAAGAAGACTTGGTCACAGTTTGATGTTTGCAACCAAGCAGTGTGGATTCCTCCTCTGGAGATGAGCAGAAGCCTGGCTCTGTGCTTGTTTGAACAGAGAGACAGGGAGGTTTGAAACTGTGTAGAAGACACAGATCTGCCCAGGGAGTGAAAAGGGGAAGCACAGCTGGCATTCCCATGGGATCTCTGCAGCCTCAGAACGGTAAAAGGCTCTCATTTCAGTCTGTCTGCCAGCTAAAGAGCATGTCCATGTTCAGCAAACTTGAGAAGCAATTCCACCAGCTCACTTAAAGGAAGTCTGTTCCTGCCTAAAGTTTGATGCTTGCAGAAATAAAATGCTGGTGAGATTCCTTAAGCTCAAACTGGCACGGAGACAGGCATTATGGAACTTGGAATAAAATAAACTCAAGAGGCTGCAATATGAAAAGGATCTTGGCATCAGCTGCCAAAAGGAAAGCACAGAAACCAGATGTCCTAGATGAGAGACCCAAGTTCAGGATGTGTCCTGTCTCCCTCAAAAATCCCCCACACAAACAGGCTCTGCAGGATTCAGAATTCCCTGAAACCTTGCCAGAGAGAATTAAGTAAGAGTGCAGAAGCAAGATGGGTTGTTTGCCTCTTCTTATGTACCTGCTCTGGTGCTCAACAGGAAGATAAAGATGGGCTGTTGACCAAAGTTCTTGATGGCAAGGTGTCTCTCCTCACCCCTCACAGAGCCGTCCAGGCGCTCGTAGCTGTAGCCTTTCCAAACAAACAACATGAATGTTTCTAAAATTTCACCTTTGCCCTTACCCTCTTACCTCATTTTCTGTTGTCTCATTGCTCTCCTGAATCTTTTTGTGCCAAATCCTCCTGACGTGGTTCTCATTTTATTGCCTTCATTTTTTCCCAGTTAAACCTCATATAAACTGAAGTAATGACCCTGACTTCCAGATTGACTGTTGGTAAAGAGTAATTTAGCTGAGTCTGAAGCAGAGACTCTTAGCATTTAATTTACTGCTTGGAAACACAACAGGAAAATTCAGTGCCCAAGTAAAAGAACATTAGCACACAGTCTCATTTCAGACTATGCTGTGCTGGCTGTTGGCCCTACAAAGCAGGCCAACAACCATCAGATCCTCCTCATCCAAACTCCCACGGCCTTCAGTGTGTGCTTTCCTGTGAGCAAGCAGTATGGGATATGGCACTACATTTGGCTTTATCCTACGTTATTAGTCGTCCAAAACCATAAACACCAAACAAAAGCCTCTTTCATGGGAAATCCTAAGTAGGCATGGAGCCATGTGGATTGAAACAAAAGAAAATGTCCCAAGAATACATTGCTAACCTTGCCAAAAATGGTCTGATCCAACCTGCCCTCACAGACATGTTGGGGCCCCAACTGTCAACAACTGTTTTAATCAAAAATTAATTTCCTGGTATCACTGTAGCTCAGTTTGTGTTTTGTGCTGGACAAAGTGAATCTAGAGCAAGCCTATTGCTTTTACTGCAATTACTTCAGGACACAGGTACACAACTGGACACAGGTATATAATGAAACATTGCTACCCTGCCATTTGTTAGCTCCATTTTATCAACGCACAAAAGATGAAGCTTCTTTGAAGAACAACACTTAACTGCCAGCTGATTTCAGGAAGCTGGTAACAGCAATGAGCTGAACTCAAGAGCCTCCATCTCATAAAGCCACGGCAGGAATATGGACTCTATCTACTAAGAAGCAATAGATCTCCATCACCTTCCTTTCTCCATCCCAGGCAGGTCGACCAAAATCAGAGGAACAATGTCTGGCAGAGATGATTAGGATAAGCCCTCTCCTATCAAAGTGTGCAGAACATACCTCTATAGTCCATGTAGTCCTGCAGGATATCGAGTAGTTGAGTCATCTGAGAAAAGAGCAACACACGGTGGCCACTGCAAGAAGAACATGAGACCCTGTGATCCTCAGCATAGTGTGACAGCATTTAACAGAGTGGTAGGGGGGTCACAAGAGCTTAACCAGTCATTATAAGTTACTGTTTCACAGCAAGGCTCACCACTGCTGTACATTTAACCTCCCAGAATCACAGCCCATTCCCTCACCACATTTTCAGCCCCACAGCCAAATGCAATCAGTTAAGCTTTATCTGCCATCATCGTTTGCCCTGTCTTGGGTGTGGAGTCATGGAGAAGTAACAAGGCTCTGGCACAGATCTGCTGCTGGCTGGATACAGCCTGGAGAGGATCCAAAGAAGCCTGTCTAAAAGGACCCTCAGCTTCAGCCTAGCATGACAAGGTCTTCCTCACCACGTGACTGCTCTTAAATCACACACTACAACGCATCTGAAATACTGGGAAAATGTAGTATCAGCATCTTAGTGACAGTAGAACATTTCCTCCTCCCAGCAAATGACTCTCAAAGATCAAATTCTACCTACAAATGTGTCTAAGTAAGAAAAGTAAGAAAGAAACTCTCCTCCCTCCCAGCCCTAGCCTCAGACAGTGCTCTGTTTAAATCAAGACTTCACTGTAGAGTAGAACACAGACATTTCCAAGTCCAGAATTTGCACAGGGCTGGTCCTGCAGCAAAGATATTCAAGGGAGAGGCACCCACTCACAAGGTGCTATACAACAGGACAAAGACGACACAACCACATCGGAACTTCACAAGGGCTGTTGAAGCTCTGTCCTTTGGTCTTTGGGTTTCAGGTTCTGAACTCGCCAGAGCACAACCCAAGGGGTTCTGAATGTCAATCCCAAAACTTCTGAAGTTCCATCTTATTCTTGGGTTTTTCTTTTTCACATTTGCCATGGTTTCTGCCTCCCAGGCTAACACTGGCATGCTAGCACAAAGGAACTCAACTGAGGCATTGGAAGCCACTCTTAGGAAACCCATAGCCAAACCAGATATGCTTAATACCAAGTCACATGGTTATTGTCCCAGGTTCTCATGTATGGCAAACGAGTGCATGTGAGAGTTAGTAAAGTGTTTTGAGAAATGCTAAAAGGGAAGCTACAAAAATCTTGACAGTTCCCCTACTATCTCTAATACAGCTTTTTATACTGCAATTATTTCTTTCAGGTAGTCAGTAAGGTGCAAACAATAGGGCAGTGCTTCTGTTGTGATGAGCATCTGCCCAATCTATGCTAAATAAGGTAGTTTGCTTTCCCAATTTACTTTTTCTCCCTATGACAACTCCATCCCAACATGACATACCCAGCATACAAGAACGAAAGGAGTTTATCCAATAGACACATCTTGCCACTGGCTTCAACAATATGGTCTCCAATCTCAAAGGGTTCTGGCTCAACACCTGGAACAGAAAGGAGTTTCAAAAGCAGAGCTAACACCACACAAATAACAATTCTGTGGTCAACCTCAGTGTGTCTGCACTGCCACTATTGCCAATAAGAGCTCCATAATGCTTGCTTGAGGAGTGATGGTCCTTCTCTATCTCTACATTACACCCTCAGTAGTTCACAAAGCACTGTGATTTGTTTAGATGAGAGAAGACAAACAAATCAAAAGCTGCCGTCAGACACTCAGACTTCACACAGTCTCCTACTTTATTCCTCATTATTGATAAACTATCACGTGTTGGAACTGGTCACAAACTTACAGCTGCTACTGCTTTGAGTACAAGAGTGGTTATCGCTTCTTCTAAGCATTACACTAATAATAGAAAACCACTGTGTAAATCAAGAAAGTTATTTTTTCTGTTTCAAGAGAGAAAAGCGCTTTCCTACCATTAAAGAGGTACGGGTGGGCAACACACTTTCGAAGCTGAATTAAGACATTCTGGAGTGTAACCTTCCTTCCTGTTTCATTTTCAAATGCATCTGAAACAAAGAGCACAGAGAAAGAACTGAGCAGGGAAGCCCATGCTCCATTAATAGGTATGACTGGGAATGTCTTGGTGCTAAGCACTGCTCTGAAGTGTTCAGCACGGGAGTATTTCTCTCTGTGTATCACATCTGAATTTGAATTTCCCATCTCAAGACTAATACATCTGTTTTCACTGACCAAAAAAAATTTCCCTCACACTTTTTGGACAAGCCTTTAGAAGACCCTGATAAACACTACAACACTACTTTGCCTTGTCAACCTCACTGAACTTTCTGGACTCCCTGGAAAAGGTCACTAGGTCACTGTAATTTCTCTAAGAGTGAATCATCAAAACTAGTGAAAGAAATTTGGTGCAGTTCATTTGCAATTAAAAAAAAAAAAAAAAAGGACAGCACAGTCAAGATCTCCTGGGCAACCAGGATGTAAAGAAGAGTTGCATTTTTGTGAGGAACAAAAGAAAATACATGCACATATGCTGACTATACTAGAAGATGAAGGTTCAGATTTCCTAGTGATGTTCATGCAAAGTACTAGAAAGCCCTAGAAGAACAAAATATCTCCAGTTTTAACCAGTTTTAACTTCCCTATGACAAATAAGCACTCACAAAACATATGGTGGTAGTGGTTGCATTGTCTACATAGCCCAGTAGTTTCCAAAAAAACTCGTATCTGCATCCAGTGGGTTGAAATTTGCTTTATGGTGTCTGTGCTACTATTGGAAAATTTGTAGAGACCCAGAGATTCAATATTTCTTGTACCACTGTTTTGTTTGAATACAAAAACAAGCAATAGGAGCAGGCTTACCTGGTGATAAGGATTTTTAATTACAGAAAGATCCTCAAGCTGACCCTTCCTAACTCTAGAATAGTTGAGCAATAGATCAATAGATACATCTCCTATTTCATCACAAACTAAACCCACAAATTAAGCAACCCTAAACACTAAATTTGGCATTTTTATTCTGTACATACCCTGCAGGCCAAAGTAACTTCTGCTTCTCTACAACAGAGCGTGCATGTACGGAAGGAATTAGTTCTGTTTTTAAAAATAACTGATAGAATTCAAAACGCTCAGTTACCTAGATCTTTTGTCAAAATGGCCTTGTAGTACTTCTTCTGCAGAGCTGACATTCCATGGTACAGAACCACTTCCACCTTCTTTGGCAGCTCTGCAGCCACCTCAGATTTGACTCTCCGAAGCAGAAATGGTTGCAGAAGACTATGCAATTCTTTGGCTAGGCAAAAGCAGGGGGAAAAAAAAAAAAAAAGGGAAAGAAAAAAGTAGAAGAGGCAAATACTGCGTTAAAGGCAAGGAATTTATACAATACCTTCCAATACCTTCACAACTACACATTTTACAAACAGAGAAACCAAAACACAGTTGCAAACCTGGAACACTTAGGAGGTACATGAAGGCAGCTCTTGCTTTAAAAGTAATCATTACTTTTTGTGTCTTTGTTTTAAAGCTAGTTACCATTAAAAGAAAGCAAATAAAAAAGACACAACACACTTTTTTCCTAGTCAAGATAAAAGCTCGTTCTGATTGAAGTACAACATTGCTTATTACTGACCTGGCTCACTCTCCTTTTCAATAACTTGGTAATACTCAACAAACTCTTTCACTTGCTCCCTAGGAAAGATGTCAGGCTCAATAAGGCTGAGTAAGGAGTACAGTTCCTGAAGGCTGTTCTGAACTGGAGTGCCTGTGAGCAGCAGGCTGAAGCCTACTGAGAACTGAAAGAACCATGCAATAAAACAAAATTATTAGGAAAAAATATCTGAAATGAAAAGTTAGTAAATACACAAGTCCACCCACACTACTCTTAACTTAAAAGATGAGAGGCCGCACAGAACTGCTGACAGAATGCTGCAGATTTGCCAAAACCATGCAAAAATGACATATGGTGTGACAGTAAAACAGCTCCAAAGTGACTAGGCTGGCACCAGTGCAAGAAATTCAGTGTAAGCAACATAAGAACAAAGTGCAAAACTGACTCCATTAAAATGCTCAGATCCATGCAGTCTACAGTTTGATACTGTACACTCAGTGTTAGATAATGACGCATAACTGGAAAATGCAGTTGGAATAGGACAGTGAAATGAAACTGTGTCAGATTAAGTTCCATTTCTGTTTGCTGGGTAACTCTGACAAACACAGCAACATTATCTGGTCCATGTTGCTCACCGCAATCCCTGTAAAGAGACTTGGGAAATATGTTTATCTTTGGAAAGATACAAATTTCTCTCAAGTTTGGTAATAGAAAATATGTTAGGAAGAGAGCTAAGGTGAATCAGTCTACATTTTTGTGATTATAACCAAAGCTCATGAATTACAGACATCATGGACAGTATGTTCAGAATATATAAGACTTTCAGGAAGTCAATAAAAACCCCCTATTTTCCAAGGTGTATTGTAGTACATTGCTGCTGATGCCACTGCAGACCAAATGCCAATGTTTCACTGCCATGACAAGAAGTGTAGCCTTCTCTCAGGCATTTGTTGTACTCTGGCAGGGTGCTTTGGAAGCTGAAGCAATTCCCCTAATTTCTGTAAACAACAGTGGCTCCATTAAATGGGACAGTGGAAGTCAGTAGTTCAAGACTTGAGTTCTCATGAGCTAGGCAAGGGTTCCTTCACCCTCCCAGAGCTGGAGATGTCCTCTTGTTGCTTCATATTCTCTTAGGCCAGACAGACTTCTACTACTGCAGTAGCACAGATGTGGTCCAGCACTATGCCTGGCTGTCTTACATTTTCAAGTCTCTGAAACTGCTCCAATGTGGTAAGTCCAAACATGAGCCAAAATGAGAGGGAAGCTCCAAATACTGCCCACCACCAAGCAAAGCCAACAAGGTCTTTATCTCTCTGCCACTAAATATGGGAAGCTGTTCACCAGCTCTGATGGAAACAAGTTATGGTTCAGAGCTTAATGCTCTGGGAACAAATAGAGAATCTGAAAAGGGAAAAGTCTTAAGACACTAGAAGATAGATGAGTTACTTTACCTCAGAAAGTGTCTTGTAAAGCAGAGAATTTTGATTTTTCAGTCTGTGAGCTTCATCTACAACCAAGGCAGCCCAGTTAAAGCTGAACAAACAAAAACCAGCATCTTCAGTTAGGGACTGACAATTCATTCTTGTATGTACACAAAGACTGAAATAAGTGGTTGCTCTGCTTGGCTCAACTTGAGGTGGGGTCCCACCCCATGAACAACAAAAGCAAACACCAAAAGTGGGGTGGAACTCACAGGTACCGCTTTTGAAGAGCCAACATAGCTTTTTAACTATAGCCTGGGTGAGGCTTTTTTTAAAATCAAGACTAACAAAATTCACTTGAATTTCTTCTCTCTCCACTCCCAATTACTATTAGGAAAATAACACAAATACGAGCTAGTTGAACACTCCAGGAGGTCTACGATTTGGAAAAGGAGACATTAAACTAGGCCCTAGTGCAAAACCCCAACCATTGTCATGAGGCAGTGATGGAAGAGTGATCACAAGGCTTTGAAAATCACCCAAGATAGGAGCTTTGACTTATTCTAGGTCCATACAGCAGGGTCTCCTCAAGCAGGCTGCAAAATCACTGGTGATCCAGTAGATCCACTAGCCTTAATAGAAACTCCACATCTTCTCAACTCTCAGTGTTCGTGCCTCCTCATCACTAGGGTTTCACCTTCTACATCAGAGTAATTTCCAGGAAAGCATGACCCTCCAGCTTTTCTTACCAACACACTTCTCTTCCCAGTGGAATACAATATCTGAAATCACAGTGACCTAACTTCTTCCCACAGCCTTTCTGTTTGCCTTGATTTCCCCCTTTGCTATATCACAGTGGTTTTCCATTGCCAGAACAGTCAAATGTCATTACTCTTACTGTACGAGCTCAGGAGCTGAATTGCAGGACTCTTCACTGTGAAGCACTACAGAAGCTCATGTGCAGAGCAGAGTCTGATCCCTCATCTATTCTCTTAGAGCACAGCTCTTGCTCAACTCATTTGTGCTGCTACACTGCTTGTAAGGAGTAGTGGTGGTGAGACATCTGATAACTCTGACCCACCTTTACAAAGTGCTCCAAATGCTCCTACACAGGACAAAGTACAAATGATTAGCAACCACTTTTTTTCAGAAGGAAGACTAAAGGGCAAAACCTTAAATTTGAGTGACATGGCTTTGATGTAATTTGTTGGCTTGAGAAGTAGGAAATTACTCTGGAACTGACATTTCTGTGATACTAGCGCTGGCTGCTTGCTCTGCCTGGGCTACACTTTAAAATAAACAGAATAATACACAGTGATGCAGAACATTATATGAAACTATAAGGACAATACAGTCATGGCTACCTTTCATTAGTCCTGGTTTCTACCATGATGTGTGGCACAACCTGCTATTTCCAGCAGTGGCCAAAGACATGTGCTTTGCTGACAGATAAGAGCGTGTCCATTGTGGGCCTGACTAGTCCTGACAGACACAAAATTGGGCCAGTGGGGGCCTGTGAATTTCTGCTTCTCCATAGATACTGAGCCACTCATTGCATATAGCTGCTCCCAGCATTTGTCACAACACCACTGCAAGGCATTGGCACTACTGCTAAGAGAAAAGGAAAATACCTCCCCATTTCAAGTGCAGACTCCTGTAGAATTCTGCATGATTATGACAGTACCTCCTACAGGCTGAATTTCAGCTGAATAATCAGTCTTTCTAGAAGGCATAATGCTTCATAAACCCAGTTCTGACTGGAGGCAATAAACTTCATAATATGGTATTAGCACATTTTCACTGTTATATAATGCAGCTCAGTTTCAGTGAATTTTGCAACTAATACCTTTATAACCTGAAGCTCTTGAGAATCTCCTCTGCTAGACTGATACTTAGTGTACTGCTGTAAGTCACTATGTGTCATACTGCTTTGAGTTAACTGGCTTGAAAACTGTCCTTGGGGGAAGTTCACATATATCTCAGCTGACATTAAAGCTTCTTCACTGAAAGTTGGAAAAGGTAGAGCTCTAATCACAAGCCAAGAACATCTCGGTCTCTTGTGAAACAACACAGAATCTCAAACATACAAATATCCACTTAAGAAACTGCTGACAGATACGTAGACTTAAATTTGAAGAATTTAAACCAGACTCACGACTTTAGAAATGCTGCATCTTTCAGGCAAATCTGCAATGAAAGGAAATGAACTGTGATTTATGATTAAAGTAAATACATCAGTTAACAAAAAGAGCATTTTTTTGTCTGCCTGCAAACTATGATGAAATGGAGGAGAGTGAAATGAAGGCACTTAAAACCTGAGGAAAAGAAGCGTGACAGCTACGTGACACCTTCAGCATGTTGTGGTTTAACACCACCCGCAGCCACTCGCTCACACTCTTCCCAGTGGTAGTGGGGGAAGAGAATTGGAAGGATAAAAATGAGAAAACTTGTGGGCTGACAAGGCATGAACTGAGTGGTACAAAGGAATCAAAAAGGTGAGGAAAACTTGAGCCCCCCTTTCAAGTGTCAAGGACATCACGTACCTCGTATGTTGTCAGGAGTGCAAGGAAGTGAAAGTCATCTTTCAGGTTCTCCTGCAGTTTGGGTCGCTCTTCCTTGCTGCCTATGTATGTTATGAAAGAAAGACCTGGAGCAAACCTGTTGTTAAGAGAAAGAGCAGAAACAGAGAGCCAAGATAAGTCTTTTCATGTGTTTATGACCCTGGACCCCAATATGAAACACAGCCACTGCACAGATAATAAGAACTCCTGTCCAAACATCCTACACTCCTGTGAGATGAGTCTGGATCTCAGCTTTTGAATCTCACGCCTTTGTGATTTTCACCTCAGGTTGGCACTTCAGCTGGTTTGGACAAGTCCTAAATAAACCTGCCTTCTCCTAGGTGTAAGAGTCCAAGGCAGATAATTGAAAACCAGTCTCATGACCTAACTGCTATTCTGAACTGGAAAAGGGTTTGTGAGAAGCAGGTGAGTGAACATAGTTGGCCCAGCTGAGGCCAAAGAATTGGCCTAAATCGTACCAAAATAAAGAAAAAAAATTTCTGCAGCAAAGAGGTCCAAGTCAGGGCCTCAAAAATATATTCTCTCAGTCAAAAAGCAGATAAAACCAGTTCTAATTGTTGGGATCATAAAATTCTTCCTCATTTAATCCCACCACTGTAATATTCCTTCTGGAGAGCCGTACTGCTGATCTATGAAGGAATGCATTTTCAAACAACTATTCCAACCCAATGTCTATCCAATCAGGCCAGCTCACTTCAGAATGTAACCTGGACGACTTCAGATGCTGACAGACAGTATCGCCCAATAGTCACAGACAGATTTCTGTTCTAACCTTTAACTTCCTGCCCTCCCTCTTAACAGCAATCTGTGGGCTCCAGACTAAAAATTTGGTACATATTCCAGGTACCACAGACACCATCAGCACAAGTCAGCCCAGTGAAGATGGGTTGCATGCACAGATGTGATGTATTTTGCGTGCATATGTGAGCATGCCCCCAACTTGGGTCTTACCTTTCATCATAAAGATTCTTGGCTGTCTTCAGCAGATTTTGCCTAAGAGAGGCTGAGCATGGAGGGTTACAAATCAATAAAAAGCAAAGAGCCAGTGGAGGCATTTGGACTGAAAGTCAGCCAATACTATAGGATGGATGGAATCATGTATACCACAACATTATAAAGACTATGCATTAACTGCATAGTCTGCATTGATTTGTTGGTTTAGTAGCAGCTTCCCTTTTTACTTTTTATCCCTTTGAAAGGATAAAAAGGAAGTGTTGGAGTGAGCACATTTGAAAACAACCTTTGCAACTTGCTGAGCAAGAATATAGTAAGCCAGACAACTGTTCAAACTTACCTCTCCAGCTCCTCCTTCCAGTTGCTCAGAACTGACAGAGGACAAAGTATCAGAAATCTCTCTTTGTTGGACAATTTTTTTGTCAAATAAAGAAGTAGAGATATGGTCTAAAAGGCAAGGAAAATATTTTTTTATAACAAGGGAAGAGCTCAACCCGATAGCCTGATCCCACATAAGCTGTCTCCTTGTTGAGCTTTGCAGCTACTTTCTATACCTTCACTAGCACAAAGAATATCAAGTGGGATCCAGACAAAAAGGCTTAGATCCTAAAACATAACCTCAGTATATGGAGCCCCTTTCCAAAGGCATTTCTTGCACAGTCACAAACCAGATCTACCATGCATCACTTTCTAAAACTGTTTGTAACTTAAGACCTATTGAATAAAATCAGCTGAACCAAAGCACAAACAGTAATTTCCAACAAAACGTAAACCCACTGAAAAACTTTAAAAAAAAATACAACAAACCTCTGAAAAAATTAGACCTATAAATTTTAATCCATGTGTTGACAAACACAAAAATCACCTTGGTACAGGTGCATCAAAAGGACATTATTTTCTCTGTACCGGCTGTATATTGTGCCTTCAACTCTGCACATTATGAATTATGCATTAAGGTGTTTGTATAAAATAACCACTCATCTTTTTACAAAACCCTGAAACCTTTTTAGAGTTAATCAGGACTTAACTCAGGACTTGTTTTAAGTGGTTAAGGAGTGAAAGAGACAATGAGCTCTCTCACGTGAGTATAAATTCTAAATGGGGGGGAGAGGGAATCATTAGAGTACTTTTTCATTCTGCAGAAACACTGGGCTAAAAAAAAAAAGCTCGGCAAAGATTATTTTCCGGAAGAAGACACACCTGACAAGTCTTCCCAAGACCCATCTCATCACCCAGGATACAGCCATGATGGACTTCATAGCATTGCACCAGCCAGTTTACACCTTCTAACTGATAGGGACGAAGCTTAATGCCTGGGAATAAAAGTGATTTGTTACATTTACAGTCACCCAATACACTCCACACACAGTTACACTAGGAACAGGTCCTGCCCAGAACAGGCCTTCCCAAACCTCTGCCTTACAGGAAAAGCACAGCAGGCTTCAGCAGAGGCTGGTTTACCCTCCTGGAGAGCAAAGACCTCAGTGTTATAGCAATTCCATCAAACTAAAGCATATTCAGAAACTTACACACACAAAAATGCCCCGAGCCATTGCAACAGACAGTACAAGGAACCTGATCTAATAATTAGGCTGCTAGTTTGCATTCCTAAAAGACAGCTTGATTTTCAGCTCCAGTCACTTTTTAAAATATGTAAGTACTAGATCCAGGTACATGCTTTAGGCTACCAGAAATGTTTGTCACAATCTATTATTGTATAATAATAATGATTTCTCAACAAGATGCTTTCCAGCTTTTCTGTACTTAAAGCGAGGGCAGGCCTCACTTATAGGCCACTGTGACTACTACCACCATTGCAACCCTTATTATGGGGCACAATATGTCAAAATGAGAACAAAACAAGTCGCATAGGAGCTGGCAAGATCTTTCCTTGTACTTGGACCCAAGTGCCATTGGCTGCCCTCCCCTCCCTGGGAAAATGTGCACATCGAGTGCATGAAGTAACTCACCAGCCCACAGGATACACAAACCCAAACCAGCACGGGGACTGAGATAAGGACTTCCAGCAGCTAAGGAAAACGTGCAGGCAGGATGGATTGCCCAGGTGTTCCCCTTTAACATCACCCTCCCGGCAGCAGAAAGCACTTTAATTCATGCTCAGCATCAGCCCATTTCAAGGCCGCTGAAACAGGCCGACTCGTGTCCATCTTGTCCCGAGGCACAGAGGTGCCTGAGGCTGTATTGAGGCAGTGGGGGGGTTAAAGCCGGGCTCAATCCTGGCCCAAACACCCGACTAACCACAAAGCCAAGGACGGGCTCTGCAGCAGCTAGGGAAGGCTCGCACGAAGCAGCAAGCATGGCAGCAATGCCAGCTCTGCAGCAGCTGCAGCTCACTTGGACAGGCCAGGGAGCCACTTGATTTGCACCTTTATTTTTTTCTGGCCTGGGGGCTGTTAGTACAGAGCCCAGACAGCTCCAGCTGAGAGAGCTGGGGTTGTTCAGGCTGGAAAAGAGATGGCTCTGGGGTGACCTAAGTGCGGCCTTTCAGTACCTGAAGGGAACTTACAGGAGAGATGGGGCAAGACTATTTACAAGAGCCTGTAGTGACAGGACAAGGGGCAGTGGGTTCAAATTGAAAGACAGTATGTTTAGATTAGATATTAGGAGAAAATTCTTTACTGTGAGGGTGGTGAGGCATTGGAACAAGTTGCCCAGGGGGGGTGTGGATGCCCCATCCCTGGAGGTGTTCAAGGCCAGGTCGGATGGGTCTTCGGGCAACCTGGTCAACACGGAGGCATCCCTACCCATGGCAGGGGGGTTGGAACTGGATAATGTTCACGGTCTCCTTCCAACCCAAGCCATTCTATGAGTTGGCAGCACCAGGCAGCGCAGGGCCCCTGGGCCGCCTCCCGCCATCTCTGAGAGCACCCATCCCCTAAGGCTCCGTGCCGCCCCTTCCCGGGCACCCCGCTGACCTGTCAGCCCCCACCGCCGCACATCCGACTCCTGCACGCCGGGACCCCCGGCCCGGGCACTGCCGGCGCGACGGAGCGCCTGGAAGAAGCGGGACATGGCGGGATGTCAGTCACCCG
>VZRL01007156.1:1529221-1563901 GCA_013397895.1 Origma solitaria | reverse complement strand
TCTGCGTGCTCCCTGCTTCACCCAGGCCCCCAGGTGTGGTGCCGCGGGCACTGAGAGCGCCGGCCAATGGCCGAGGGTGTCCTGTGTGTCTTTGCGTGTGGAGAGCCCAAAGCTGGCATCAAACTCGAAACACAGCCGCTACCAGCTTTTCTTGGATGTCAGAGGGCTTGGGTGCCTCAGCCCTCTGAGGGAGGTTTCAGCAGGGTGCTGAAGGCAGCTGTGCCCCAGGGCTCCCCTCAGGTGGGCTCTGGCGTGTTCGGGAGCCTGCGGGCTGATCCGGCTGCGGCAGTGGGAGCGCTCGGTGTCAGGGTGCAGGAGGCACTGCCCGCCCCGCACCAGCTTCTGCTGAATGCAGGTGTGTTGGTTGCTGCTGCTGTTGCTTAGCCTTTTCTTTTGAGCCAGTATCAAGATAGGGGCAAAAGCTTCATTTTAGCCGTGCCACCTGTTACAAAGCTTGGTGTCCGGCTGGGCCTGGAGCTTCATGGGCTGTATTTGAGAATACCTGGGGAGTGGTTTTCTTTCAAGAAGTAACAACCAGAATACCCTTGTTACCCTTTACTTTGTGGCTGCTTCTGGTGCATGGCAAAATGCTTGTTTTCGTTCCTCACATCTCCCTTGGAAGGGAGATGTGAGATTCTCAATCTCCTACAGCATTGTGTTGTGTTAGATTAGATGTAGATTAGGCGCCATATGTTTTCAAAAAGGTGCTGTAATTCTTATGCAATGCGTGAGGTTACATACCACTTTGTGGGACCAGCAGTGTGAGTCTTGCCTCAGACTTGTACTGTATTTGTACATCCCATACCATGTATCTGAGTCCATTGTTGAGATACTAAGATAGGCTAGAACAAGGCTGGTCTCTTTGGTACTGTTGGTGCTGCTACACTGGGAGCCAGGGTATTGAAAGAGTATTTTCAGCTGTCTGCTACCACAGAGTCTCTAAATTTCTCACACTTTTCC
The DNA here is from genome assembly GCA_013397895.1 of Origma solitaria. Classification (NCBI taxonomy): domain Eukaryota; kingdom Metazoa; phylum Chordata; class Aves; order Passeriformes; family Acanthizidae; genus Origma; species Origma solitaria. Next base: position 1,562,941 of record VZRL01007156.1, on the reverse strand, counting down.
AAGCTGACTCATTTTATTGCAGGAGCTGATTGAGACATAGGAAAAGTCCTAATAGTGTGGTAAATAAAAAAATAAGCTCCTACCTTATCCAGTGTTTGCATAATCTGTGGAACGTAAAGAAAATAACAGATGGGAGCTATATAGATGCTTCTTAACAGTGTTGCAGCTGCAAATGCAGGCTTTCTGTGTGAGTCAGGGAAAGACAAAGTCAGAAGAATCAGAAGAATACTCTATTTATAATTATATAAATATGAGAGGTCGGGGGCCATTTCAGGCCATTTTTGTGGTGTGAAATACAAGTGTTTGTGCTGTTTCTTTACTGCATAGTATTGCATGCTCTCTGGGGTGCTCTGAGCCTGCAGCAGTCTTGAGCATATTCAGCGTTTCTTGTCTAGTGAAGAAGCTCTTCAGGTCAAAGTTGCAACAAACCAACATTTTTGCTTGATTTTTTCCTAGGCTTTTGGACAGATCTGCTTACTGCCGTTCTTAATGAGGTAAGAGTGGGGAGTTTTCTCTCACTCTAAGTTTCTTTTATTTCTTTTTTTTTTTTTGCTTAAACTATTTGCATTGCACACTGCTTATAGGTTATTTGAAATTACATTTTTTAAGAGAAAGCTGCATAATTTGATTGGAGAGTGAGCAAGATTATTTCACTGGTGTTTACTAGATTATTCTTTTAACTACTGTCATTTGAGTGTCTTTCTATGAGAAGAAATTAACCTTTTTTTCACACTCATGCAGGTGCACAGAAACTGTATTTGCCAGCTTTTCTTTTTGCCTTTTTTTTGTCTTTTGTGTCTCATTTCCTTTGCTCTTTTGTTAAAGGACAGTCTTTTTTTTCAAAGCTGATGAATGTGCAAATATGCTGTGTTTATCACTAATAGGGTTAAAATAATAGTAGTAGTGGGGAAGTGAGGCCAGACATAAAGTTCAGAGGTTCTGGCAAGTTCTTTAATGATGTTCAATATTTTAGGTCAGCCTTTCCTCTTTGTCTCCCATGTGTTTTTGTTCAAGTGTAGGTAGCACTAAGAGACGCTTGGTTAAGAGGCTCAGGAACCCCAGGCCCATGCTTTTTTCCCACATAGTTTGCCCATCATTTGAAAGGTCATCTTGTGCAGATCCCAGGACACTGAGAACTGTGTTACCCATGAATTTTACTTGGCATATGGGCTTTTTGAGCAAATCAAACCCAGGCAAGTGTCACTGCTGTTATACAGCAGATCATTCCTGGATATCTGTAACAGGGTCTTGATTTCCTTGCTTTATGTCATCCAAGCTACAGATTTATGCTGCAATCCCTGTTGTATTTGATTATAAACAAACTGTGTTGAAGCAGGTCACAGAAAAGTCTGAAGAAGTGCTTGTTTTAACAGGATTAGTGGTTGAATGTATGGCTTCTATTACATTCTCCTTTTATTTTCCTCTCTCCATTCCTGTCTTTCTCCTGTTTGGTCTGTATATGAGAGGTCTACTTAAAGTCAATCAAAAACTTTCACCATTTCTTTCCCAACTTGGGTTTACAGAGGCTGGCTGGCATGTCAGGAGGTAGGAGGCTTTGTTAAGCAAGCTGAATAGATTTGATGCTGCCTTTAGGAAAGATGTGAGAGAGATTAGCTTGTAACTGTTGCAGCTCCCTGCTGTGAAAGCAGACTGCTAAGACAAAATGTTCTTGGGTAAGGTTCCTTCTGAACAGTCTGAAAAATTAGTCATGGTCGAGGTTGAAAACTCCAGCAGTGACTCTCTCTCATTCAGGGTGAACAACTTCTCACTTATGCGTTCCCTTGACATTCATGAAGATCCCACGTTTATCCCAGAGGTTGCTGCAGGGGTTGTGGAAGACAAGTCTGAGGCTAAAAGCACTTCAGATGTTATCAAGCAGCTGACAGATGCAAGGTCAGTATGTAATGTGTAACAGAGAAATGGAAAAACACACGTGCTGGCACTGTTATGTTAGTGGGAAGCTGTCATTGTCAGCAGTTTAGATTGAATTCTTGTTTCCATGCCCAGCCACTTCACAAACAAATAGTGCTGTCAGTCATCTTGCCTTTTGTAACCTATAAATCACCAGTAATTACAAGCAACGTGAAAGAGAAAAGCTTAAGGGAGTCTGCATATAAGGGGAGACCAAATTCTGCCCTTTCCAGGGCTCTGGTTGCACTATTAGAGCACATGCACTTAGTGTTTGGCTAGTCAGTGCATAGATCCCTTTAAGTGAGTTTACAGGAGTGCTCTTTCTAGCCTGCAGGGAATCTCAAAGAGAGCACCAGATTTGCTTGGAGGAGAGAAGGACCACAGTTTTTAAAGGAAATGATGCACAATAAATTAGCTTTGTTAGTGATGAGAAATGGTCTATTGCTCATGTGGTAGAACCATTGACTTGGTGTTGAAGCAGTTTGCTGATGTGTACCTTGTGTGTGCTGCATGGCGCCTTTTCCCACTCCTGCACCACATGCCAGATGTGCTGCTGGTTGTCTCAGGATCAAACTTGTGACGCAGGTCCTGGGAGTAGGCTCAGGAGCGTATTCCAGCTGGACTATAATGTTGCAGTGATGAGTTTGAGTAGCAAATGTAAACCTGGAATACATTTCGAACAGTTTAATGACTGCTGTATTTCAGTAAGAATATGAAGAAACTAAAACATACTGGGAAGACCAATCCCTTATTTCTGTGGCGTCCATAGTGTACCTGTTGCCTGGCTTGTGTGCAAGGAGTCTGACAGAGTGTGAGCTGCAGTGCATGGGTTGGCAACCCACATGATTTGCTGTGAGTGAGTGATGCCCAAACCTGCATTGGACAGTGATGCCGAAGTCTGCAGGTCTGAACAAAGCTAGCTTTGGTGGCTCACATTGCCCCTTTAATCCTTTCTTTTGCAGGTCTGATTCTGCTAGGAATGGGTTTAGCTTCAAAGGGATCAAAGACTATCTCGAATGCTACCGGTAGGTGAAATTATCGTCTGGAAACAACCTGTCCCGCATGCTCCCCTGCTGTGGGCTGCTACTCTTCCATCTCTTTGTTAACATTGTCCTTGAGGTGCCACTGTTCATCATCACTTCTGCTGTTCTTTCCCTTTAGTAGAATAATGAAGGAAAGTCAGCTGGAAGAGCTGGCATAGCTTTACAAACGCTGCAAGGATATTTAAATGCCATTTTCTTTGGCTTATTGTCAGTCTGAGAGATATTTCTGCATATCTTGTTTGCTCAAACACATGAGTGAGAAGTAGATGAAGGTTGATCTGGATTATGCAAGTTGTGCATACTCTGTGTCTCTGATGAATCCCTTGGTTTCCCAGCTCCTTGTGCTTCTCTGAGCATGACACCTACTTTTACCCAGTAAAGGTGTCCATCTTGGAAAGAGCTGAAAACACACCCCTGACTCTGGGGTTCCATGAGCTGTTGGCTGCCTGGTAATCCTAGTTGCCTCTGGGACATGTGCCAGGTGTGGAGCCCTGGGATAAATATTCTTGCACTCCTAGCACTTGATCCTCAAGGGCCACCTCTGCCTGCGGGCTGTGGCCTCAGAGCAAAGGGCTGATACTGCAGTCTGGTGTTACAGGTGCATCTTCACCGTGAGGTAAGATGTGATGTAACACAGCCTTTGCCAGGAGGGAGGGAAGGTTTATTAAGGTAGGTTATGACACTACTACTGGGAGCCCTTTCTCTGTAATGAGAGGCCTGTATAAAGGTGTCTGGCCTCTTGATCTTAGCTCATGATACAAGGAGTTTCATAACTTCCAAGTTATGGGAGCTCGAGGAGGACTCTCAGTAAAGCTGTCACTTGTTTGTCCCTGTTTGTCTGGTGGTTCAGGAATATCTGGGTAACTCTCCTAGCTTTTGCCCCTACTCTAAGGAGCATTCTCTGTAGGCAAATTCTCCTTTTAAGCAAAAGAATCTCCTGTCTTGATGGTGTCAACTGTGTTCAGATCATCACCACACAAATTCTTACCTAATTCTTGCATTAAGCTGTGACAGCTGCCATCTTGCTGCATGGGAGACAAACCCTGTGTGTGGATGAGGTGAGGGGAGGTCTTGTAACAAACTCCCAACTTCTGTCTTGTAGGAGTGGGAAGCTGACACCATCCCAGGTAGCCAAGAACATCATTGCCATGTTGGAGGACTGCGACAAATCCACGCCCCCACTCAGAGCCATAGTGCAGTGGGACCCGGAGCAAATAATGTTGGTAATGTCTGCCTCTGGTAGGAAAGAAGCCTCTGCCACCCCAAGAGCAGTAGCATCCATTAGAAGGGGCAGAGGCTCTTCTGCTGATATATTGCACAGAAAAATAAGTACATTCTTCCTTGCTCTGTGTTTAGAGGACTACAAACAAGTTTGCTGTCCTTCCTGCAAAGAAAGGTAGCATTAAAGCAATGTTTCCTGCTGACTAACTGTTTATAACGAGACTTCTGTGCTTGTGTGGCATCCATTAGCATAGATGGTTCCAGGTAGTAGTTCCCCACCAGCATATGGTGGAAGAAGAAATAAACTTTGATAGGCTGGCCAAGAAAGCCATTTTTGAGATCCATTCCAATACTTGTGGTGACCTTCAGCTCAGCTAAATATATATAACATATGCTTTATGCTTTTTTTTTTTTTCTCTGAGCAGATGGCTGAGGCCTCCACTACTCGTTACAGGAATAAATGTACCCTGTCTTGTCTGGATGGCATCCCAGTGTGTCTGAAAGAAGAGTTCAAAGTGGTGAGTTTCCTTGTCTGGCTGCCAGTTCATGCTGCAGGTGGTTAACCTGGACAACTCACTGTGACAAGGTTTTAAGACTGACTCCTCAGCAGAAGCCTGAGAGTATGTTTTTAAAGAGGAGTAGTATGTGGGTTTGCAGTGAGTAGGATTAACAAATTTTGCAAGGTGAAGACAGATATTCCATACAGCAGATGTGTTCCATATCTTGTACTGATCTCTTTAATCCATGGGGAGTAGAGGGTGGGTGTGGGAAACAGTCTCTTATGATGAAATGAGAGTGTATAAAAGTATCCGCACAGTGGGTATAACTGTCTGTATTTCTCAGGCACTGACTCTGCTCCACTGGCAAAGCATCCCTCTCTCCTTACATTAAAATACATGTGTCACAAATATGCCAGTTACTTTGAAAATCCCCACTGAGAAGGATTTTTACCTGTGGCCTAACAGCAGCTACCAGTAAATAATGCCTGGCAGTGCCATCAGGCTGTTGTAGGCCCTGCAGAGGCCTACCCCTAGGGTGGGAGTCCTGTTTATGTACAGATTCTTCTGTTGCTGCCTCAAAGTAAAGAGTACTTGGCATACCCTGAAAATAAGTCTGTTATTTTGGCATTTGACTAATCTCAGTGCCTGGCTTCAAAGCATGCAGATCTGAAAGGCTGTAGCTCTGTCCATAGAAAGATGGAACATGGAGCTGTGTGCTGTGGGGCCAAGGTGATTGTTCTGCAGTCTCTGGGCAAAATAATGTCATTGCTGCTGGGAAGCAGACGTTGTGACCATCTATGTGTTTCTGCTCTTCTGTATCATGGTGTGAAAATGACTTCTCTGCGTAGGAGAAGAACCAAATACTGAAGGGTTAAGTCTCCCTGCTAACACAGACCAACACAGGAGAAGTTGAAGAGTGATGCTTGCTAGGTCTTACTTACCTCCACGGGTTCTAATGTCTGGGATCTGTTGTGATGTTGAAGTGTGTGTGTGCACCTTGCCAGGGTTTTAGAATGAATAATTAGGTGTCTTCTTACTAAGGTACCTTACCATCACCGAGTGGGAACAGTATATCTTGGGACAAAGCCAGAAACAGAAGATGCTACTGTGGCCAGGAAGCTGCGAGAGGCTGGGGCTATCATTATTGGGGTCTCAAACATGCATGAACTAGGGACTGGAACAACTGGATGCAACCCTAATAGGTAAAAATCCCTTTCGTCTCTCTCCCCTGAGTCTAGAAATACCTGTGACTGTCCAGAACTCACAGGGAAGGGTACAAAAATAAGGGCAAGCATGTGAGGAAAAAAAAAAGTAGAACGATGAGAAAACCCTGGGGGGTATGAAAACCCAGCATTGTGGATTTGAGGGTTGGAGTAGCTGTGGAAGCCTGAAGGCTCGTGAAACCAAAGGAAGGAGAGGCTCCAAGTGTTGTCTGCCGAGTAAGGAACTTGATTTGTCAAGCCTTACAGGCCTGGAGATGTGAATGTTTATAGGATGAGTGGTAGACAAAAACTGTGACAGAAAACAAATAAATAGTCGTGTAATGCTCAGCCTCAGTGATGGCTGAAGGCCTAGAACAGTGAGAAAAAGTCTCATCTCAGGAGAACATAGTGGTTTTATTTCCTAGCTAAAGTAGGTTCACCTAATTTGTTTTACTGTGGTGAATTCTCCAGCTATAGCCAAGCTGAGAACTGAGTTCCAGAGCAGTGGTGCTCATGGCCTTGGTAAGCCATGTGTAGAGCCACACTTGGTGCATGTGCTGCTGGGTGGAACTAGGGCTCCCCCTCGGCTGCAATAGCATGCCAGCATTTCCTCACCGTGTGAGGTCAGCTGGATACCGAGCGGCTTGGCAGGGCTCTGCTGGCTGGGGGCTGTGGTCAGGCTGGAGACTTGGGGAGCTGCTGCTTGGGGATAAAGGGCAGAGCTGATTTGCTTGTCTGTAAGGATTGCTGGCCACCAACTGTTCCACCTTTTGGAATTGCATAATGCACTGTGGCAGGCAGTAATGGCACGGTGCCATTGCAAACAGGAGAGCTGAAACATCATCTTTTCTCTTGCTTTGGGCCTGTCTCTTTTGGATAGGCTGCTTATGCTCACAGGAGTTTGGTCTCTGAGGCAGAAGTCTTTTTTGCATCCTGTTTTCTAGGGACATGGCACTTTGTGAGATTAAATGGTGTCTCCTTACCAAGATATCAGAATCCCTGAGCTGTGTTTCTGGATCTTTTCCTACTCTGTAGTGCACACAGTCCTTCCTAAGAAAAGATTAAACAATCTTTGTCTGCTTCAGGTACCACAAGATCCCTAGGAATCCCTACAAGCCTAACCACTTCACAGGTGGGAGCTCCAGTGGGTCAGCAGCAGCTGTAGCAGCAGGTAGGTGGTCCTAAACAGAGGTGGTGGGAGGAAGGTCCTGAGCCAAAGTACCTCAGGCATTTCATTTTTTATGGGGGGTTTGGAAGCTGGAGGGAACTTCTAGCTAAACACAGAGCTCTGTGTGCTGTCTTGGATACAGCTGCTGGTAGAATGGACAGGGCAACATGATGTGTCTCTGATCACAGGCCAATGTGTGGGTTTTTTGTAGGTCTCTGCCCTGTGGCTATTGGCACAGATGGAGGAGGCTCTGTGAGGATTCCTTCTTCGTTCTGTGGTGTGGTGGGACTGAAAGGTAGAGCCCTTTAATCATGGAGGGGTGTGTGTCTTGTTTGCTGTTTCAGATAGAATGCCATAAACAAGTCAGGCACTTGTTAATTCCTGTGAAGTGAAATTTGACCAGAGAAACTCTGAAATATAACAATCTGAGAGTCATGAGGGTTAGACTGGCAGCATGGAGTATTCTCTACTGTCTGTTGAACAGATGTTCAAAAAACCTAACTTACTTGTGTCAAATGCTAAACAAAATACGTGTGCTGCTTTTCCTTTCTACCTTTTCCTTTCTACTTTTCATCTGAGACCAGATACTCAGCCATTACTCTCTTTCCTTCACATGTGGTCAACTGAACAAATCTTGATTCATCTGAGGAAGATAATGATGATGACAAAATGTAACTGGCCCGAAAGGTGATATGAGTACTTGCAGAAGACGACTCGTGTTAGGCATGAAGTGTCACTGGTGAAGTGGATGAGACCTCCCATGGGGTGCTGTCTCCTGCTGTTGATAATCCTGCTCCTCTTTCTCCATCCTTCATACCATAAATGCTGCTTCTGCATATTTAAATACAAATATTCCAAAATGTCCCTGCACATATTTCCTCTCAACTAAATAATTTATTAGGGGAGAAACCAGTTTCACTAATTCTTTGAATGCATGTATTTCACTGATGAGACAAATTGTGGTCAGCAGAACAGGGTACTTACTGAAGGATGAGAGACTAGGCTCTGGAACAGCAGACATGAAAGTGACTGGCAGGGGTCTGTTGTTTGCCCTGGGTGCACCAGAGCCATCTAGGTGGCTCTTCCCAGAGACTGCTGTTGCCCCATTCTAAGCTAAGTCCCATTTCTTGTTCCCCAGGTACATTTGGGCGCATCAGTTGTCATGGCAGCTTGCCCCTCTCCTACTCCACAGTCAGTGTAGGTAAGAGGACTTGTGCTTCACTTCAGGGATCTTGCTGTGTGCTGTTCTCATAGGGGGGCAATCTCTGCCTAGAAAAGACCTCAGGAGGAAGGTACTATTTACCCCTTGTCACTTTTTTATAACTGATCTCTTTTACAGGTCCTATCTGTACATCAGTGGCAGATGCAGCCATTGTTTACAGTATCCTTGCTGAGCCAGATCCGCTCTATCCATATGGTAGGTGAGCCCTTTCCCCCCCCTCCCCCGATCCCAGATGCTCTGTCTTCCTAGAGGCATCCTAGAATAAAAGGAGGAACTCTTCTTTGTTTCCTGCAGGACTAAAACAGCCCAAAGCAACCCTATCTGATATGTGTGCTCCTGACCTGAAAGGCTTAAAACTGGGAGTGGACTGGACATTTTTTAAGGTTCCTGGTTTATCTCTATTTTTCTGCTGCTTTGTAAAATAAGATTTTAAAGGAGCCCAGTGCATTCATTGCTCTCTTGCCTGTCATCATTAGAGCTTCTCATATTTAGTCCTATAGTTGGAAGATAATGCAGCCTGTGTGAAAACATCAACATAGGCAGCCTTTTGAGTAAGAGTCTGTTGGAGGCATGAGGAAAAGTAACGACTACTGCTGATTTTATTGGAAGCAATGCTTCTGAGCTGATTACAAAAGGCAACTAGTTTAAAATCAAATGAGGAGAAGGAGTGTATCCACTTGGTGACAGTGCTGTAGCTGCTGAGTGTTATTTCATCATTCCAGTGTAGAAATTGGGCTTGCAAGCTAGTACTGCCTGGCAACTGTAATGCAACCCCACAAATGTGCTCAGGATTTTTTCCTGGAGGTAAAAAAAAAACCTCTTACAGGCTCTGCCACAGTGCAGAGGAGGAATATCCTCTCCTCTGGAAAAGTTGACCTTTTCTTTTCCTTAGGGGTGTCACTTGCAAGCTGTTCTCTTGCAGCATGTGATCTAAGACAGTTCTGTAGGACTGTGTGTCACTGCTCTTAGGGACAGGAACTAGGAAAGTACCATGAGGACTGAAGTCTTGGTGAGTGTGCTCACCAAGAAGAGGAGAACAGTTACTAAAGTTTATTTAGTTCTTTCCTCTTATTTTTTAGGCATGTGATGCTGAAGTTCTGTCTGCCTGTGAGAAAGGTAAAGAGGAAAAGTCTGTAAGTCTCGTATTGTGCCTGATATTATGATGTCACTTGGTGCTCGTCTTATGTATGCATCAAATAGATCTTGCCTGAAGTTCTTAGAGGCAGTTGCTTAAAGGGGTCTGGCTGGATAAACAGCAGTAGCTTTGTGTTAGGGAAGCCCCTCTGACTGCTGAGGGTTAAAAAGCTCAGCAGTTGTAGGCTTGTCAGATTACAATGGAAGAATGCAGTCTAGTGTGCTCAGCCTCTGTGTGTATAAAGACAGATCTGTGCTTGGTAATACTTACTCTGCAAGCTTTAATGGTAAAAGACTTTAAGGGAGGGCCTTGTTTCGCAACATAATGCTCAGTAGTAACACAGTGCTAGGTCTTTGTGACGTATCCAGTCCTCTGGTATTTCCTTGAAATCAGCCAAATGGTGCCTTTAGCGTGGCTTTGTCAGAGTTTAGACTAAACAAAATTCACCCTGGTACTTGCGGGTGGGGGAGAGAGTCTCTACAATGCCTGGTATAGTAGCTGGTCTCCTGTGCATTGGAGCTGAGATAGTTCACAGTATTCAGGCTTTCCCTGGATTTTCTTCACCCTCCTTATTTCCACAGACACTTTTTATGTGGATAGAGTTTCCTTAGAGATGGATCATAGGCAAAGTTGGGTATTTATGAAGAAGCTGGGGTCACAGAAAGGATTCTTTTCAGACTGCAAAGGATTCACTTTTCCCAAAGTCTTGGTGTTCAGCCTTGTTAAAGTGCATCAGGATTTAGTGACCCTGTATTGTTGCCCTGGTCTCTTGAGTATGCCCTGGTTCCTCTACCATTATGGTTCAGAAGGGACTTTGAATGGGAATCTCATGATGCTAAATAATCACTTCATGCTGAGAGAACATGGTCATGTGAAGTACTCAGGGAAATAGTCAGTACACCTTTTACTCCTTGCCTTAACTGTGAGGCTAGAGGGAGACAAGGTGAATTTGCCTTAAATATAGCAGATAAGTTAGGAACCTGTCTGCAAGCCCCTGCCCTGTTGGAATACTGAGATGTAGTTAGCTGGAAAGCATTTCCCTGGGAGAAGCACCTGCAGCAGTGCATGCCACATGGTGCACTAAAGATGCTTGCCCTGCAATGGCCTATGAAGTCTCTCACTCTGCAGGGGTTGGGGATTTGCAGCCTTTCTGTGAAGTCTGGTGAACTCAAGGATGCTGTCTTTGCTTTACCTGTCCTGTGTATGCAGCCGTGGAGCACCTGCGGAGTTTGGGAGCCAGCGTGGTTGAAGTCTCTCTTCCAGAGATGGAGGAAGCACGAGTGGCACATGCGATCTGCATTCTCAGTGAGATGAGGGATTTCCTGCAACCTGACTTCAATAAACACTTCCATGAAATGGTAAGTAGCAGCAGTTTGGAGCAGTGTCAGTAGTTGTCCTGGCTGATACAGAACAAATGTCATGTAAGTGAGAAACCTGAGGTCCTCCTGCTTCTTCTATGACAAACTACCTGTTGGATAGCTACTGATACAGAAGAGCAGACTTGGAAGAGAACTCCTGGGCTGTCACAGTTCAGTTTCCTGCAAGGAGAGCCTTAATCAGTGTTTTCTTCTTTCAGAATTTGGAAACTCGGGCTAGCCTGGCTTTAGGTTGCCAGTTCACAGCTCTGGATTATATTACGGTAAGGAACATACTGGGGTGAAGGCTGAAGGGAGGCACCTAGTGAAGGTGGGTAGGGGCTTCCTCTTAGCCTCCCCATACCTGTGGGAAGATGTCACTCAACTCTATCTGCCCTCTGCTGTGAAAGCATGCTGGATGGTGGGGCACCACAGAGGACATGCCACCTGTCCTGTATCTTGATTCCGAATTGTGGGAATCGTGTTTTGTGAAGGCAGATACACTGATGGGCAGAGTCTGCCAACATCAAACATGAATTCTGTGAGCCAAGAGGGCCCAGTCAGACAGTATTCTCTCTGCTTGCAGGCAAATCGACAGAGAACTCGGAGCATGAGATTTTTGCAAGAGATCTTCAGCACTGTGAACTGTATCCTTACACCAGGTATTGGCACTCTTGGCTGAAGAGCCACTCCTCAACAGCTGTGTGGTGCCTTTTAAGATCAGTCCCTTCATTAACTTTCCCTCCTCAATTTTAAGAGCGTGACTTTCATGCAAACACTTTGCTGTGCCTCACACCTTTAGAGGATAATGCAGCCTGATTAAAAAGACTGCTGTGTATTTCTAGACTTAATGGTTTTATCCATGGCACTGCATCAGGTTGCCCATAGAGCCCATGGAATCTTCATCTCTGGGAATATTCAAAACCTATTTGGACATGGCCCTGGGCACCCTGCACTAGCTGACTGTTCCTGAGCCAGAAGGTTAGACAAGATGACTTCCTGAGATCCATTTCAAGTTCGGTCATTTTCTGATTCCTCCACAGCTGTTCCTTCCACTGCCCCAAGAATTTATGAATCTGACCTCTTGACTGGGAGCAGCGATATGTCACTCACAGTCCGGACCATAAGGTAAGGAAAGTGCTACAGAAACAGTAGTTTGGGAACAAGAAAGGCTGTAAGGCAGGAGAAATTAATCATTGCTGCCTCTCCCAAAAAAGGATGAATTTGCTGCTGTCCCGAGGCAGGAGTACTGATGACAGCTTTTTTCCCCTAGGTTCATGCAGCTTGGTAACTTCACTGGGATTCCAGGCCTTGTGGTCCCCATTGGGTATTCTACTGCTGGGCTTCCTATTAGCCTCCAGGTGAGTATTTGCTCTTTGTGAATGCTGGGTCACAAAATCCCCAGCTGGCTTTGTCCTGAAGCACCATAACCAGGTCCCTGCTGTTCCACACAGCTCACCTGAGGAGCTAGCAGTTACTGGAAATAAAAGCTTTAACTTGAGGGTGATTTGCCTCACTCCTAAACAGCAGATGGTCTCTTCAGGTATCTGTGAGAAAGATTTCTGTCTCCCTGTCTACTTGCATCAGTACTAAGCATTGGTCACTGCTTTCCTTTATTTCTCATTTCTGTAACTTCCTTAAATCCTTTCCTCTTGAAACAGTTCTCATGTAAAGGAAAGGTCTGTCTTGCAACTGAAAGTCACCCAGCTGCCTTTATCCCAAATACAGTGATGCCATACTTCCTGGGGTAAAAGGGGAAAATGTGTCTTTTGGGGATGTTGAGGCAGGAAGAATTGTTTTCAAGTCTTTCAAGGGTATCTATATGTGATGATGCTCCTTTTTTTTAAATTTGTCCTTCTCTTTCTGCCTCTCATTTTCTCCCAGGTCATGGCAAAATGGTGGGATGAAGCTGTTCTTCTGAGGATTGGCCTAAAGCTGGAGCAGTTCCGTGACCAGACCAAAAAACCATCCATATATTATGATGTCCTCGCATGATGGACCAACCAAGATGGGGAAAAAAAGTCTTTGTTTTTTCCTAATCTAACCTGACCAAGTATAAGAGTGAACTTGTTTTCAATGTTCATCTGAATAAGGCTTAGTAGCAGGCCAATTTGAGGAATGGGGACAAACCACTGATCTAATCAGGCACTGATGCTGAGGAGACATAATTTCTGCTCCCTGCTTGGTGGATGGTCCAGTTTATGCTAGGGAGACTAACTGTGCTAGCTAGTTGGGTTTTTGCCAACAGGGGAAGCTGCAACTATCTTCTATGATTTCTTCCCATGGAGGGGTCCTGTGTATGGGTAGAAGACAGTTGCATCTACAGGAGTGCATGCAGGCAGTTCATACTACTGTACATGGAAAGGTACAATCTCTAGACCTTAACCTTCTCATGGAACTCCTCCCCCTCCAGGATAGAACAAAGGTACTGTTTCTGAAGGGGAAAGGCACCAAATAATGCCTAGCTCCCTCAGAATGAAGAGGATCTTAACACACCTGCACTTAGGCAGTGTTTGTTGTGGCCCTGTACTTAGTCACGGGGAGCAAACTATAAAGCCTGTAGCTATGCAAGTGTTGCTGTGCTATTGTTCCTCCTGCTGCCAACAGTGCAAGGTCAGCCCAACAGCTGCAGAGTCTGGGTGTGCTCACTGCCCCAGAGTCTTGCCTACCCTTCAGCCTGGTGTGCAAGGGTGGGGAAAGCCAGATCATGAACCCTCATTAACTCTAACCCAAAGCACAAGTGCAGGGTTCTGGCTTGCTTTTGCACATTTCTGTTTCCCAAGGTAAGCCTTGGAGAGCCTCTTTTCTCCTGCTGGTTGCTTATGTATAAGCCTGCTCTCATCTAGGTGTCCAAATGGAAGAAACTACTGGATAATGCTGTGAAATACTGTTTATGGGGTGCTGAGCCAGCTCTTAGAAACAGGTGAAATTCATAGGAAATGCTACTGAACTACTGCAAAAATGGAAGCTGGGTGCAAGAAAGGTGTTGCACAAAGCAATACGCAACAACGAGCCTGCTCTACATAAGAAGCCAGCCTTCTCTTATCTTTAAAGTACTTTCTAAAGTAATCAAGGTGGGCATGGATTGCTACATAAAGCATAACAGGGCTGTAAGCCATAGTGTTGTTTTATTGAAAGGCTCCAGATTGTAAATTCCCTAGTACCTTTGTCCTGCCAGCAATATTAGGACCATGTGAAAGAAAAGGCTTAGGAGTAACTAAACCTAAGCATTTGTGTTCATTTGGGGGTTAATGCTCAGAGGCATCTCCTGTTGCCTACATTATCAGGCATCCTGGACTTGTGATCAGGCTGCTGGAGCAGCTGTCCTACAGACAGCAGAGATCACTGTATTCTGAAGTAGCTTGGAAGGAAGGAAGACACAGAAAATAGTTGCAGTTTCTCCCAAACTCAGTACAGTTTTGGGTTTTTTTTTTCCCCATACCTACAATACTCCTTAACCAGAGCTAGCACTTTACTAATGGCTGAGGTTGTCAGAGGGCATCTGAATTGGAAGAACATTGCATTGCTGTCCCCTGCTTAATTACTTGAGTTAAAGCATCAATTCCTACCATCAGCTGTCACCAGCATGCACAGTTAATTGTACGGTTGATACTGCTTTTTAATTCCTCAATGGGATACTGCCACAACTGTTTTTTCACTTGAGTCTAGTATAGCTCAGCTTTATGAAGAACAGTTTCAAAGCAAAGTATTGTCTCTATTATTAATGGTAAGTTATTAACACTACCAACATACATTAGAATGAAACTGCTGAAATGTACTGCTTAGCAAGCAGGGAGTTGGTAAGTGTTTTGTAAGAATAAATTTCAGCGAGGAACATTACTGCTTGAAGGAAATAGCTGAATATTTCCTAATTCAATGGTATTACTCAAGGAATTAGAGATTAATGTCTAAAATATTCAATTACCATCCTGCTAGATAAAGCTATTTATTTTAAATCCCTTCCTAAAAGCTACACTACCCTAAAATTATATTTTCAATATTTAGTTCATTCTCTGGGCATGGTGAGGGAGCTCAGGTTGCTAGGAGGAGAGAGGCTAAAGTAAATAGTTACTTTTTAAAAATACCTGTATCGTCCTAACAGTGGGAAGAAGAAAGAACTCAGTTTTTACTGACTGACAGTAACTCAGCCTCTCTTTCCACACACTGCTTCCTCCCTTTGCCTGAACATATCTCATCAATGCACATTTCCAGTGCAAGACTTTCCTGGTACTGAGGTCACTAAAATAAACTTTACTCATCCTCGTGAAAGGCCTCTGTGTTTCCTTTTTTCCCCTGACTGTTAGTTTATCCAAATTCTACACCAGACCAGTTCCTAATTAACAGCAATTCTGTGAGCAAAGCAGACATAGTGACCACACACACAATCCTGTTGCTTCACATAGATATATGTATGGGTATAGATATACGGTATATACACATGGATTTTTTTTTTTTAATATATAGATATAAAATAACACCTTGTTTATAAAGCGACATTTAATTGCCACTGGTTCCCTTCCCGCCCCACAAAAACAATAGTATACAAAATATAAAATATTTTAAATATTTATAAACGTCGCAAGAAAAAAATAGAACTGTACGAAAATATTTTTTTTCTGAGGTTCCCTTCCTACCCCATGGGAAGAGGAAGAGAAGGGGTACACATCTGGCCGGCCTAGTGTGCCTTGAGTCCATAGTTGTTAAGTGGGTAGGAATATGCCCTGCCTAATACTATCCGGTCCCGGAGGAGCTTAAATAAGACATAATAATTGCAGAAAAGGATGAGGGCCATGGAGAGGGTGTGATTCCACTTCTCTGAGCGCAGCAGTGAGTAGAGCTGGTAGCAGACCACACTGCCTTCGATGAGAATCAGCAGGTTGAGCAGCCGTAATGGACGGTGAAAAAGGAACTGCAGGGAAACAGTTAAGAAGGAAAGATTTCTGTCATTTGTTGCAGGGTTAAAGTGAGGAGAAACATGGACATAAGGCTGTCGGGGACCACCACAGGGCAGAAGCAATGCCTGTACTCCAGCCAGCCCTAGCTGCTACTTAGGAAAACAGTAAGAAACAAGGCATGTAGAAGTAGCATTTTGCTTGAGAAGGGGAAGTGGGTGAAATAAACCCATTGGCCTGCTGACACACTTTCCCATTTCCCTGAAAGATGTTAATTAGAACTCTCTTAGAAGAATGCCACTGCCTGATGGGAGAGCTGCATCACCTTGATGAGAAAGCACAGACAAGGAAGCCATGGTTTCCATCTTCCCCAGAGGTCACTGTAATACTGCAATGGGAAAGCCCCTCTGCTCCCAACAGGAATTTTGTTCAGCAGCACCAGCCTGTCATGTAGCACTGAACTCCACCCTGCACAGTCTGCTCTGCTACAGCTGGGTTTGAGCCTCTCCTCCCTCCCACAGTGGTAAGGCACCCAGTAAGAGAAGAGATACTTGCATAAAATCGGGCATGGGACACATCTGAAGGCACTGCTACATTGTAAGGCCCAACTGCTTTATACAGGCACCGGCTCCGTCGCACCAGAACTCCCTGTGGCCATATCGTGTTTTCTGACCAGCTGTGGGGAAACAATGCCAGAGCATTAGCATCTGTGCTCCCAATCCCCTGAACGAGGGTTCACGAGAGTGGATTGCATCTGGAAAAATACCAAAGCCTCTGCCACAAAGACATGTCCTAGCTCCCACTGGAAAAGCACTGAGGGGTGCCCATCCAATGGACTCTGAGTAATATAAACAAATGGCTCCCAGTGCAAGAACCTTGTCCACTGTAGTGTAGAGGGCACCCCTGCCTCTGCTCAAGATACAGAATCTCAGCATTTCTATCTGGGAAGGAACCAGCAGAAATGGAGCAGCTCAGACAGCTCCCTAGAGCAGACATTTCTGTTTTCATTGAACGAGGCCAGTAGAGTTGCATGGGGAGTGGAGACACATCCTCAGTAGATAAGTATTGCTGGTATTTGCTCATCTACTAGAACATCTTAGCCCCTTGCTAGGCATGCCAAGCCCTGCCCATCCCCATACTCACATGTGCTGTGGAGCATTGCTGTAGGAGCCATGTTCTAGTTTCTGCCACTTGCCAAGGTGGGCAGCAGACCTGTGGAGCAGGTCACAGTACTTGGGAGGCAGCAGCTGCGTGGTGAGCATGACAAAGGCATTGATCCACACCATGATGAGGTGCTCGCAGGACCAGCGCATGTCGTAGTACTGGGTGCTCTGCAAAGAGACCAGACAAGAGCTTGGCACCACAGTCACAAAACAGGAGGAGGAATGACAAGGGACATACTGCGTGTGCATCCAGCAGACCCACACCACACGTTACAGGCATGCGCTTTTGGACCGGTGATTTCGGAGTGTTACAGTTTACGAGACACTCAAGACTCCCTTCTCCTTGAGCTGAAGGAGAAAGGGCAGGGGATGATGCTGCAGCTGGTGCATCTCCTCCTCCAGCAGCAGGTAACAAGGCAGTTTGCTTGCCACAGAACTGCCCCACGAGCACCAATTGCACCAAGACTGCTACATGGCTTGTGGAGCCCTGCCCATTTCTCTGCACCAACTGGAGCTTGTTCAAGTTAGAAAAATGACAGATGAAAAAATACAACCCCCACACTGACAACAGGTTCTTGGATTTAGTTTGCCAAGCATCGTAGCTGGCTCCAACAGGCCAAACAAAGCCTCTGATCCAAGCACTCAAAAGCCACAACGTTGGATCTGAGACAGGTAACAACAGGTTCTCTTTTCTAGGAAGAACACAGCTATCCATCTGCCTAGGACAGAGGGTGGGAGAAGGGGAGTTAGTAAGTGGGGTGATGGGACTAGAGGTGCATCACATTTATGGCAATACCTATCTGCCAACCAGGAGCAGTACTAGTGCACTCCGGATGCAGCCATGCTCCGCTATCCGGGCTGCCAAAGGGGAGACAGAGAAAAGGGCAATTAACCAGGAATCTGGCCTGGCAGCAGTTCACACAACTTTCAGAAGGAGATGGCGGGCAGGGGCACAGAGAGAGCCAGACAACAGCTACCTTCACAAAGCACAGTGGCAGGAATGCCACATAGTAGGCACTGAAGAGAGAGTTGAAGAGAACTTCCTTGATCCTGCGGTTGAAGTCTGCTTTTAGGCACTCCACCTCATTGCGGATGAGATCTGGGGAAAGGGGGCAGCTGTGGGTGGGGATAGATGTAGGATTATTGAACTGTTCTCTCAGGGAATCCCACAGAAGCGAGAAGAAGTCTTTGACCAGGCTGCTGACAGCTGAAGCCCCATCATCCGCCACCTGGTCCTGTACCAAGTAACCACAGTCTGCAGGTAGAGGCTGTGCTCTGCTGTCCTGGTGGAAGCAGCACAGAGGGACGTAGACACCAAACCTGCCATGAAAGAAAGAAAACAATGGCTGAAATAGCAGCCATCCCAACAGGGAGCAGGGGGCACCTCCTCAACAGATACCGGCCCTGACGAGAGCGAGAGCACATAGGAACCCTCACTCCAGAAGCTAACAACCAACTCTTCTCCCCACTAAAAGGCCAGAGGCTGCAGCTTCAGCACCTGTGCAGAGAAGCTTCTTTAAATCCTATTTGTTGAACCAACAATCCCAATGGCTCAGTGTTCAAGTGGCAGTAAAGGCCCCTCACACAAACAGTAACTGAGGCAATTCACTTCATCAGCTCAGTGCTACCTCCTTGCACCATCCCCCAGCCACACCTGCTTCCTTTTAAATCTTAAATCGAGGAGACACTACAGCCAACAGCTCTGCTTCCCACGGTGGCTCATGGCACCCCCAAGCAGATGTGCTCCCCCTGCCCAGAAGGTACAAGATGGTGTCACTCACGGGTAGCCCAGGAAGAGAAGGTTGAGAACAGAATGGCTGCGGAAGAGGTTGACCAGAGTCCAGCAGAGCACCCATCCACAGAGGGTGAGCAGCACCAGGCGCACCATGTAGTGAATCACTGATGTTGCACCCACCTGAGAGGCCTGCAAATGGAGAGGAAACACTCAGCAGTCCTATAACAACTAGTGCTAAAAGATGAGCATAGGGGATGCCTGGGGAGGAGGAGCAGGGAGAGGGGTGCCAGGACATACTAGAAGAGGGATAGCTGCTCTACTCCTCTCAGAAGCAGGAAACTGATTCTCTTACAAAGGTAAATGCCTTTGATTTTATTAATGATTGACAGGATCCAAAAGATTCAAATAATCGCAAGTTGTGGGGCACGACTAAAATAGGGCCTTTAAAGAAAAATTCAGAGCTGCAAAGTGGAAAAATATTTTTGCTCAAGTCCCTTATTGCTCTGATGATAGTTCAGGACAGCCTGAAACCCATTTGCTCTCTCTCTTTTCTTTAGAAGGATCAGGTATCAGTGCTCTGAAAGGTCACAGTTCTCAGCTGAGGGAAGAGATGTGCACCCTGGCAATCCCAAACCCAGATTTCCATAACTTATCTCTATTAGATGGGCAGGCTGCAGTCTAGTGAGGAAACACCCCAGCAAGAAAGCCTGATCCAATCTCCAGATGAGAGAAAGAAATTGAACTATGAAAAGATTCTTAAGGGTTAGAGGCAATACATGGGAAGTAGAAGAACTTGCATGGAAGATTTCAATGCAGAAATTTCAGTCTATGGGAAGTTTTATGGAGGATATGAACATAAATGAAAATGGCAGGAATCAGATGAAAAGAGAACTTCAGAGTTCCTGCTTTCTCCATTCATCTATTCAACAGGATGTAACTGTTCCTTTATTTACTTATGTTTAAACACTGCTTAGTTGCTTAGCCTAGAGTTGTATTAATTATTTCAGTGGACAAAGCTTCCGTTTTCCTGAAAATGACCTTTTACAGAGATCTATTTCGCCTGGTTCTGCTCCCACAAACACAGAGAAGATCTCAAAATCTGTAGTGACATGACCAGAGTCTAAGTTACTGAGTAACCAGGACTGGAAAAGCAGTTCTACCAGTATTCCTATTTCACTTCAGTGTAGTCAGGCATCCTCCTCCTGACCTTTACCCCTGTGATCTCCTGCTCATTCTTTTTGTCTTGGCCAGCCTCCCTATTTGCCTTTTTGCTACCTGACTTGCAATTCTCTCGGCCACTTCTCTAGCACGAGATAGTGGGGTACAGCATTGTACCTGCAGAGATAAATAAGCAAATGGGACCATTTAATCTCTTAATCTGTTGCCTCTTAGATGCAGAGGCAACAGAGCTACCCAATACTGCAGAACATGACTGGTCGCAAGGAGAAAACTCCAATACAGAAGGGCATCCCCAAAATCTTAGTTCTTCATACCCAGACTCTTCTGAGGGAAGAAACACTCCAACTTGCAGAATTTTCTCAGGCCATGGATGACCATGTTCTGTTGTAAATTCTACAGGCAGGAGAGGGAACAGTGGGAATGTTACCTCAGAGATAAGGGCCCACACCAGCCTCCGCGCCAGCATCACTGTGATGAACGCCGCCAGATGGTAGTCAATGAGGTGAAAATTCTGAAGGAGGAAAGAAAAAAGGTCTTCACCAGGAAAAGGGACTCTGAAACCACCCAGATGGGGTGGGACTAGAAAGCTAGCTGCTGGAGAGTAAGTTTGGACTGTTAGGACCTCATGTAAGCACTCCCCAAATCCATTAGGGATGAGGGAAAAGGGATAAACATTAGTAACACAGGAATGTCTCCAGGAACAAGATCTCCCCCACAGAGAGGTTCCTTCCCATGGAGAGATTTTCACAGAAAACAAAACAAACTCACCCTTCAGGGAGGTCTTTTTGGGGTCAGAGGGACATCTAGAACCAGAATCTTACTATGGAGAACAGTTGTAGTTTCTCCATGGAAAAGCCCCTAAGCAACCAGAGGAAGGGCAGCCAAAACAGAGTCCCAATTGAGCACACCAGCTCACTTTCCCTCTTGGTCTCAAAAATGGTCTGTAGCAACCAGTGCTTCCTGATGAAACCAAGCTGATCTGAGAAACCTCATCTTCATGGGCCATGAAAAAGTTCTCTGGCTGCATCAGGTTAGATACAGCTCCTACAATTTTTCAGTGAAGCCATCAAATACACTCTGGACAGAAGAGTTAGCAGACTCTGAATACTGCTGTTTGGGGACTTCAGGGACATTCTGTGTAAAAAGAATGCTTGATTTGTGATGGGAATAAACGAATGACCATTAAACCTTGCCATGTAGGGAGCCCAAAACAGAATGTTCTTACGTCTAAGCCAGCTGTGTCCAGCACGGCAGAGCTGAGCAGGAAGCTGGTGCCTGGAACACCAGCACCACCTGTCGGTACAGGTGACTGAGGGACCATCTTGCGCTTCCAAGCAGCCTTAAGGACACGGTCCCAGCTGCCCAGGCTGGCTTTGCTCATGTGAGGCTCGCTGGCTCACGGACAACTTATTGGGACAGAAAGAACACTGGAAACATGGAGACTGAGAGCTTTACATAAGCTGAGGATCTGACCCCCTCCCCAACTCTGCTGCTGACCTGCCGTGTAACCCTAACGAAAACCTGCACATCTTTCTTCTCTCAGGCTCGGTTGTTTCAATTGGGAAGGGCACTCACAGCAGGAGACAGCTCCTGGAACCTCAATTCTGTGTAAAACCCTAGAGATTTTTAGGCCATGCAAGTATCTGCAAGAAATTTCCCCTGAAGGTGTCCTGCAGACTCCTCTCACCTGCCACGTATTTTCTCCCCTGTAAAATGGGGGATGACATGGCCCTCAGTGATGGGAGTGCATGTGAACTCTCATTCACTCCCTTAATGTCAAATGCTTGGTGATTCCTGGCCTGAAGAAGCATGAAAAGAAGCTGTGTAATGAAAAAGCCCAAGTGGTGGCACTTGCCGGGGAACTCACCAGTGAGGTGCAGGAAGCAGGGTGATTGTATGGGTACCACCAGACAGTCTTGTAGATGTTGATGTACTGAATGAAGAGGGCTACCAGAAGGTAGATGAAGAACAGGAATTCAAAGAGAAGGCTCCCATCCAATGGCAGTTCAGGGATCCGGCAGTGACGCACAGGCTCTGGAGTAATCAGCGCTGTGATTGGAGGTGCCGAGAGGCTGATGGCACTACCATTCCTGAAGCAGATGGATATCACTCGCTTGGTAAACATTCTACATCATCTCTGACATTTTCCAGAACAGAGAGTGCTTGAGGTTGTAAATTTGAGACTGGGCATTACTAGGAGAGAGGTGACAGCAGTACTGTGTTCATATTTCTGACATGAGGCTGGTGGTGAGCTCCATCATCTTAGCTCAGACAAAACCCTTATCCAGAATTTTCTCTGGAGAAGAGAGATTGATCTGTCAGAAGTGCTGTAACATGCCCAAAAATATTTCAGTAAACTTGCAGATTGAGGAGCAGGAGTACAGAACAAAAATCATCAAGGTGTGCTACACCAAACACTTAATATTGGCTCTTTCCACCCATCACCAGGACATTACAGTAAGCACCCAGCCTCCTCCTCAAGCATGGCAAAATGCCCATTGTCCTTCTGCTCATAGTTCCTGTTTTTAAAAGAAGAGTAACTAAAAATGGAATGGAGTAGTTCAGCCACTTCCTAAAGGCTGACCTCTCAAGTGTTCTCACACTTCTTTCCTAGCTTTCAGAGGAGGCTAGGAAAACTAAAAGCTCTGGCATACTGAATTGAAGGAGGAAGTTCAGACATAACTATGCTGTGTCTGACTGAAACCAGATAAGCAATGCTCTCCCAGGACCCTGGGGCCCTGACTCCACAGTCTGGACAGTCACTTGCTCCTCAAGAACCTCGAACTGTGCTATCTGTCCATATGCCCCAGACAGAGAAGTCAGTAAAGGCCAAAGCTAAATGGCTTGGATTGCTCTGCTCTGTAAGAATGAACCGGTACCAGGGCCCCAGCACGCAGCAAACAGCTTCTCTAGTCTGCCAACTTTTCTATGGAAGGAAGTAATGCTGGGCCGTTTCGGTTTTCATACCAAATGTGGTGATCTCAATGTCACTGTGTGTTCCTGTTTCAGCCCCCAACTTCCCCAGAAAATGCAGGCCATCTTTACAAATTATGGCAATTAGTTTCATCTGCAACCAGCAGGTCTAAAACAGAATATGGGCATACTCCTGCCCTGCCTTTCCATTATGTAGGAGGAAAAGTCACAGCTGCGCTCTGACATGTCACACTAATTCCCCAGGGCAGTGCAGGCAAGTCATTTGCTAGGACACATCGCTCTGGGAACTGCTGCAGGAAAGACAAATGGAGCACTGTGTGATTTCCACCCCGGCTGTTGTGACCACAGCGAGAGGTGAAGGGCGCCTGAGACCACTTCCACAATGCCCTCCATGGGGCTGGTTTCAACACATGAAGTCAAAAGAGAGGCTGCAGAGGGAAGCATGTACCACAGCAGAGCTGAGAAGAGAAGCTGAAAGAGGTTTGTCACTCAGGACTTGCTCTCTCTTGGATGAGCCATTTCTTAATGCCACAGTGGAGGGCTCAAGTTTCCCATCTCCCAACTCCTCACTTTCACCACAAAGCCACACTCCTGCACAGATCAGGGTGGATCAAGGCTCCTTGCTTTCAGCATTGTCCCAGCCAGAGGTGCCTCAATAATCCTACCTTTATCCTCACCTGTTTCTCAAGCCAGTACCGTTTCCACAGCTCCCACCAACCAGAGTCTGGAGAGAAGGCAAAGCTGAACGGCTTAGCTGCTGCCGGCTGGGTCCCCTCCTTCCACCGGGCATGACCAGGAACCAGTCCACTTCCAGTGCCTCCAGCAGGCTGTGCCCTGACACCCAGACAAAGATCCAAAAGCCTTCCCAAGTCTGCAAAGGAGGCAGAAACATCACTTAAGCTTTGAACTGCTGGTCACCCAGTTACCACTCCAGCCAAGCAAATTCATGCAGGAGGAAATCACTCTCACACACGCAGAGCCCTGTCGGACCATCGCCACTCTAGAACTCTGTGCCACTTCAATGGCACCAGGTCAGTGTCTGCTTGCACATGCAGAATGAACACCACTGACACCGTGTCTCTAGAAAGGGGCTGCTTACACTAGCCATCAATGACTGATAGCACTTCCTGCTGGCTTGAAAACGCCACTGACCATCTCCAGAGCTGGAGACCTCATGACCTGTGTACTTAATTTCAAAAGCAAACCTGGGAAGAGCCCTCTCCACATTGTGGTGGAGCTACTAGAGCTTCACAGGTCTTCTTAGCCACCCAGCATATTACTTGCCAGGCTCCGATGCTGGTAGGTAATTTGGATGCTCCCTGGCAGAGCTCTGGACAGACAGAGTGGTCTCCATGAAGGAAACTGCATGGTCCA
Source organism: Origma solitaria (assembly GCA_013397895.1). NCBI lineage: Eukaryota > Metazoa > Chordata > Aves > Passeriformes > Acanthizidae > Origma > Origma solitaria. Next base: position 1,538,907 of record VZRL01007156.1, on the reverse strand, counting down.
GCTCCCTTCTGTGCTAAGAACGCCTGACTGACACCAAGGTATTACACCCATTTAAAAGTGGGTGTGGTTAGCAGACAAGTGCAGCAAAACACACGTGTATTCATGTACTTCAAATGCACATACAGGCAGTCACATAACCCAGCCCTCAAAAGAAAAATAATTTAGAAATAAGCTTGTACATATTTATTTATCTATTTATTTTTAATGACACTTAAACCTATCAGTTCCTTAAACTGAACTAGTATGAGAGAGGCTAGGCAACTCAGAATATCAGAAACAATAGTGGAGTTTCTGGCACAGACTTTATCTCTTCCCAAACAATTTTTATTCTATTTCACTCATCTCCCACATGACACTGGAAGGACTTCGGCAGTCATGAAAGTTTCCAATGGAAACACACAGCAGACATAAGAGAGTGAAGCATTGAACTGGAGCGCATGTGTGCTGTACAAGAACAACACACTGAGTGAGCATCTCACTACAAGGATTTCGGTATGTCTGTGTGCCTAGAGCCTAAATCAGCTGCCCTTTTGGAAAAATATCACAGCCAGAACCAACCCAGGGGCCAAAAAAGCACACCAATCTTCTGGGAAACTCTAGATGTAGCTTTGAAATATACAGATGGAACCTATGGTCTATTTATAATTCAGTCATCACCTCCTTTAAAATCCTGAGAAATCACAGCTGGCAGAAATGCCAGAAGTTTTCTCAATGAGTCACAGCACTGTCACCATGAACACAGGAGTACTTCTGTAAAAAACTCCCTCAAAGAATTGCCCTTTGTATTAGAATTTCCCATCCTTCATCTCCTCCAACAACCAATTGTTGTGGTTGAAACCAGGATACCAATTCTCAAACTTACAACAAAAATCAAGATGTTTCAAAAGATGAATGCTTTCCAAGTGACCTTCATGTGGATATGTGGAAAAACCAAACCAGACCCCCCCAAAAAAACCCAAAAAACCAAACCCACACCAAAAAACACAGATCCTGGAGAGGGAAAAAACAACAACCCAGGAGATGTGAAAATGCATGAAAGGCAAGTAAACTTCGGAGAATTTTGGTTTGGAGGCAAATAATGTGTTTTGGCAGATTTTAAAACTCTCATCCTTCCAACAACAACACAACAGAGAATTGAAGCCTTCCTTACCTTTCTAGTCAAGATTTTAAAGCTTTCAGACAATTTACCCTATGATGTTCTAGAGTTTTATTTGGGAATATTTATATTTCAGGAATTAAATATAAACAGAAGAAAATTCTCCTGCATGTGCAAGATGAGCAGGGGCAGCAACAAACAATGCAAAATTCACTTAGGGAATTCTGACACTTCTGATAAGTAGCTAAAGTGAAGGGAAAAATGAGCAAAACCTCTAAAAAAGAATGATTTTGAAAGCCATTTAAAGCCAAACTTAACTCCTACAGAGCCTGTGGTAGCTAAAACAATTGGTCTGATTCAACCTACAGGATATTTATGATAATGGATGCAATATGTTGGTGGTCTAATTAACGCTATTAAGAGTGGAAGGTATTTTATGCCACATTCGATAATTCATGTAAATAATTTAACAGCTCTCATTAGTACCACCCCATTAGTATGCCTCACACGCTCGCCAATACAGACACTTGGACACAAAGTAAGTGCAATTCTAGCCTCTGGCTTTGCAAACCAATAAAATGCAGGTTTCTACCAGTAAAAACAACTGCCCATGGAAAGAAACCATCCTTAACGTCAGTGCACATATTTTAAATGCACTTGAATAAGCCCTTTCACAGTGATCCATGAACATATAGACTGGGCAGTTCCTCAAGCCAAGCTTTAAATAACTTTCCTTTACTGGAGTTAGATCAAATTAGGTAGGCGTTTGTTGGAGCAAAATCTGCCGAAGAACCATTCCTTTTTTGTTTGCTTTTATTTTGTAAAACTAGCCACACAAAACTGAAGCTCCACAGATAAAGCTAAACAAAGCAGTGAGATTACAGATCAGATTGACGCTAAGTCTGCTTTTTTTGGCCTTGAACCAATCAACAGCCCTCCTTTTTGAGGAGAAAGACATGGATAAAAGCCTTTTTACAGCTTTCAATAATAAACAAAGGCATGATTCTACTTTGAAAAATATGTGAACAAGAAAAAAAGGTGTCCATAACCCCTTACTCCAACAGATAATATTCCAAGTCATATTAAGTATTAATGAAGAGTCTACCCTGCTCCCTTCTCTGTTTGCATTCCCCACCCCATCAGTGATCTTATTTTATAGTCATGCAGAAAAAGTGAGTAATGAAAGATAAAAGCTTTTCCTGACAAGACTCTTTAGTCCATTAATGTGATTCCACACTGTTCTTTCCAGTTCACCTACAATTTCCCTCAAAAAATAAGTCACATACTTGCAGTCCCTTCATCCTCAAACCCTCAGAACCAATACTACCTAGCTTCCAAGATGTCCTGTCTGAGGCAGATGTGGGCATCATAAAAACACACAGGCAGAATGTGGGGACCAGCTACAGAACAGCAGACAGTGATCCTGTCCAGGGAGTGGATATGGGTATGGACAGCTCTAGGTCCTAGAACAGACCATGCTCTTTCTTCAGGACAGCGACAAAACCTTCATCTGTGACAGTGTTACAAGAAGATGCAGAAACAGAAGGCATCAGACCCTCTGATTTCCAGTTCCTCCTTTTACGCCTACGGAAAGGACTTGGTCAATTTTTTTTCTGTGCAACGATACCCCTCCTGCCATCAGCTCCCCAGCTAGCCTGATGAGGCAGGATCAAGGCAGGCAAGAACCACAGCTATGTGCAAGACTTTACTGATAACGAGCTAGGCAGACGAATTATTCACCAGTTCAGAGGTGAAGCAGCGTGCAGCCCTGTCCTGCTCCCCAAGGACTGTCACTCAGAATCATGTTCCTGCATCAGCAGCTGCCCAAACAACTCTTGCAGGAGGCAAATCAGGAGAGAGTCAGTGACTCATCAGAATGGAAAGTGTGCCTGGCTCCCCATCCCTTTGCTGGAAACACTACAATGCTCACTCAGTTATTTTGATGGCATTAACGCTTTTTAATTGGAGAAATTTCCGAGCCTCTCCAGTCCACCTGGGAAGCTCACTGCACTGAAGCATGAGAACTCTCAGAGGCAGGAAAATATTCAAGTGGTTCTCCTTGGTTCCACTGGCTCCTACAACCAGTTACTCGCAAGAGCAGAAAGGGAAACATGACCATCCTCACTTGCAGCAATGTGGCTTGAGAAGACCACAGGTCTCTCAGTGCAACTCTCCATCTCGATTAAAGCAGCCTTCTTCCTGCTGAGGAAGCGTGTGACAGCTGGGGGTGAAGCAACACATGGCCTCTGTGGTGAGGGACTCTGCCCGCCTCCTCCTCAGCAACACACACACTCCCAGCAAGACTTTCCATTCAGGGTGTCCGTGCTTTATGGAAACACACCTGCCACCTGTGCAGTGCTCCCTCACAGGGCAGTGCAGCCAGCCACCCCCACCACAGGGCTGCAGAGCACTGACACAAAGCACGATTCGTCTCTGAAACTGAAAAAGCTCCTTGGTTGCTAATGTCCTCAATTCAACTTGCTGCAGCTGGTCAGCCTAACCCTAAATTTGCAGTTGTCCAGCAACCCTAGTATCTTTGCAAATTATCAGCAAACCCACCTTACAGACAAGTTTTCTTTTCAACTTTGAGAGTCCTAGTTAGTATAGGTTATTTTTACTTCCTTTTAGTGTGAACCTTTTATTTCTTTATTTCCATTTAGATTAAAATAAAAAACAACCAAAGCAAAACCAAAACCCCATTTTGACAGCTAGAAAAACTGAGATATAAAACTAGTAATCAATTCACCCAAAATGACACTAGAAAGAAAAAAACTCACTAGAGAGCCGAGGAACAGTGATAGCTGCACCCAAGCCTTGGTCGTGAGGCCACCTTGTCAAGCACCCTCACATCGGCCACACCAGAAGCCAAAATGATGCAAAACTTCTGTGGAAGCCCTGACTTGGTCTGGGAATAAAATAAGCATTTGGTTGTTGCGAGGGAGGAAACAACCGACGGGTTATCAGATGGAAAGCTAAATATTTGGCTTGCACAGAGCTGCCCCAGTGCTAAGTCAACACAACCTTTCAACTCCAGCTGGATCCAAAGGCACACACCCGCCACCTGGCCCAGAGCTGGGAGGCAAAACCAGTTAGGAGGGAGGTCTCCAACTCAGCACATTTTCCCAGTCCCCATGCCATACAGAGCAATGGATTAAGAGGTGGATTTGGCACAGAGAGAGACGGAAACCCCCCTGAAGTGCAGCCCAGACTGCATCAAACAGGAGAGCTAGGTGGTGAATCACCGCTGTCAGGTGGTGCACCAACAAGATTTATTTTTGCTCAGTGGCTAAGAATCCAGAACCTCCTCCGTAAAAACAAAACCAACCCATCAAGACCAGATCAGCATAAGCTTTTACAATACAGCACAACTGTGGCTGAAGAGGCTCCATCTATCAGTCCTCTACACAACCAAAACCAAAGGGTAAAAGTAGCAAGAATAAGGCAAGAATTAACAAATGACATATATACTGTGTGACTTCTTTCAGCCATTTCCAGCAAAGAGAACTAGAGCTAAGCAGAAAGGTAAGTGGGAAAAATAAGAGTTTTAGCTAAAGACAAGAGAAAAGCAGCGCCTGCCATTTGTAGCTGCCACAGTACTTCAAATAACCACATATAAAAATGGGAACAGAAAATAAAAGTTTTTCAGGAAAAGCTTCTCAAGGTTAAAGAGCAGTAAACTCAGCTCATTTTGCAGACATGCTTAAGGATAGGACATAGATTAAAGTTCTTAATACTCCAGACAAACAAAATTATCCAAGATACTGAAAAAGCCATTTTTAAAAACAGATAAATCTTACACATTCCCTAAAAATCCCCTCAAAGACCTTACTTTAGGGGGTGCAAGGAAGAAATTTCCAGAGGTATGCAGGCAATAGTGTCTTCTTCAGAACATAGGCAAGTTCAAGTTTTTGTGAATCAGAGGAAAGTTCAGACACACACTAAGCACTCTAAACAAACCTCTGGTGAGTATAAGAACAAAGCCACAATTCCTGGTGTAATAAAATAATATTACCATATAATTACCTTATGCAACTAACTGCTGCAGCAGGTCAAAGCAAACAGCTTAGGAAGACTTTAATGAATGACTGTAATAATTTTATGAATGAAGACAAGAAAATTTATAATCCAAAAGAAAGTGAAAAAAACCAAAACAAACCCACAACACAAGACCCTCACGGCTCAGCAGCTACAAGTGGCCAATAACACTCCTTACCAAGCCAACGAGTATTACACAGTTAGCAAGATATTAACATTTTCTTTGGCTGCTTCTGATGTATACAGTAGCACTCACAGTCAAATACAGGATCTGGGAATAAAGAAAGCATTGGCTTGTTCTTGTGTGAGAACAAGACAGAATTGCAAAGCTGAGCTTTTCCAGCAGCAGAGGGAAATACAGGCCTGACCAGTTGGGTCACAGGCTATTTTGGTCCCACAGTTCCCATGCTTCTGAATTGTGTGGGGAAAGGGACAGCAAGCCCAACCCAAACTAAAGAGCTGGAGGGAATTCTTGAGTCAGGCATACAGTTCCCTGAGTATGTAACACAGAGGTTTTAAACTCCATCTCCACGTTACTGATAGAAACTGAAGTTCTGTTTAGAAGGGCACACTGGTTGGGAAGTAATGCTAAGTCACAAGGGCAGTGTTTCAGCAGACACAACACAGGCAAAGCTATCAAAGCTGCCCGTTAATACAATTTATCAACACGCACTCACTCCTAAGTACATCTTGCACCGAAGCTCTTCGGTAAACATTACGCACAGCCACAGCTCTGCTAAAACACAGCCACAGATCACCCTCCATGACACCATGCCATATGAAGTAACTGGGAAAGGAGGGGAATTTTAGGTATGGCCACTGAAAGGTTTTTTTTCCAAGGTATCAAGGCAAATGCAAAACAAAAGAGACCACTACTGAGGGGGAAGAAGAAGAAAAAAAATAGAAGATGCTCATGCTTTAAGAGCCCTTCTTAAAATTTTCCATCAAGCAGGCCACCAAAATAGGCATTCTCCTCCCAACCTTGAACACATACCCGCAGTCTAACAGCCTGAGTGTAGACCAGGATGTCTTTTGCTTTTTAATCTCTCCTTTTCAACTGACTTCCAGGGAACTTGTTCTACTAATATAGATCTCCGTTTCCTTATCCAAAACATGATAAACTGTTCAGCAAGTATTTCTCCTCCCAAGGGTCTCTGTATGTAGTAGTGAATATTCTTTACAGTATTATTTTAGCGCTTTAGACAAGGTTTTTTAAAAACAAACAGAAGCAGCTTTCCTGCTGGTTTTGTTCCTCTGCCAATCCCTATGTTTAATTTAATGGAGGTCAGCCACGATGACAAATCATGGGGAGTCACTAGGATTTTTCTATTTTGTCCTCAAATAGCTAAAAATAAGGCAGGCATCTACCATCTGCAGCAATGAGCTTGAAGGCATGAAGTAGAACACAAGGTAAAAACCACTTCCTTGAGCTTTACACCAAGTCATCACACTGGGATTCACAGCAGAAAGTATCAGTGAGACAATGCTTTGCACATCCCTGACACTTCGGAAAAGCAGCAATATTGAAGTGAATTTGAAACAAATTGTAAGTTGTATAAATCATAAATTTGCATTAAAATACAAACCACATATGAGAATATATCAACTCTCCTCTATTTGCCTCTTAAACAACAGGTTCAGGTGATATAAAAATTTCCCACAAAACAGTAAGTCTTCAATCCAACCTCCATGACTTTGGTAGGCAGCATATAGAACTTTTTATGACTGTTTACACAGCAACTAATCCAGCAGATTGGAAAAATGCAATAGGATACATTAATCTCTTGCATAATTAATTATACTGAGACTAATCCAGCTGTCTGAATCTGCATCCATGTTCCCTTATATGTATTTGTGGGCTGCAGATGTCTACTGATAATTTTGCTTTAAACCAACAATTCCAACCCCCTGCCTCAGTACACATGGATGCCAGTGCACCCAGTCTCCCAGTACAGTTCTCCTGATGAGGTTGCATAATATCCACTTTTCACCAGAAGTCTCATTTTCTGCTTGCAATACCCAAAAAAAGTCAAGAAAAGTTTGGAAATAACTCACCAATGACAACAGCCCCCTAAGAATGGCATGAAATCTTCAAGGAAAGTCTGTAAAAGCTAATGAGCTATTTTCCCAAGTCACACACCTACTAGAGATTTACTTCTGATTTTAAAAATCCACCTGCTAACAGCTATGCCACTTACCTAGCCATGATAGGGTTGGAAATAAATGGACTAAAGTTCCGATTTTAACTGCCAGAAGAAGACTTCTTCCAGGATTTCATGATTCTGAGGCACAGGGAAAGCAATGACACTGAGGAGCAGGATTGTCTCAGAATCACTACTATCTTTTTGCTTTCCACCACATCCATCTTTAGGAGCTGTAACTCTCCTGAGGAGTACCAAGTGGCCCAACTGGTTTCTGAACTGAATGCCCATGGAAACTGGAAGCCACCTTAACAAACATTTCTAGTACGTATGCTCTTGACTGTATTCTCAAACACTCAGATTTGATGCCTATAGAAGGAAAGAAAGTGTTAAGTTTTATGATAACCAGGCTTGAGTCAATCTGCATTACAGACCCTTTCAGAGAAAGATTCGTGTTCAGTGCTACTCAATTTCAAAACCAGCAAAAAGGTGTGGGGTTTCCCCTTCAAATACTACAAACACAATTTAACTTTTTCCTCTAAAATTTCAGAAAAAAAACGTAGCGTCTGAAGAATGCATAGGCAAAAAACAAAAAGTGATGTCTGTCTGTTTTTGAGTACTACATAACATTACATCTATATTGGCAATGTTACATCAGCACAAGTATTGCCAATACAGGCAGGCTAGTAAGATAAGAATAACTTTATTTCCTCAGCTACCACAGAATTTACTGTGGTAAATGCCATTAGTGTCTCTGGAGGACAAATAATTCAGCAAGGTGCTAATCTGTATATTGCAAAAGGTTTTTAAAATAATTTATCGTCTTACATGCAAAATAGAAACATGCTCTGCAAAAGTAGGAAGCAAAAGGTTTTATCCCCATTTTACAATCAGAAAGACTAAATATAAAAGTAAGAAATAAAATGCTTGCATTTTCTAAATTATTAATGATTTTGAATGCTCAGGTTGAGGCAGTATAGACACCTCTATCAGTAGGAATGTGGACGCCCAGAGCTTCTGAAAGTCAGGTCTCAAATGCCTGCAAGTCACAACGTCTGCAAAGAGACAGCCAGGAATGAGCTGCACAGGAGGCACACAGGTATTCTACAGTCTTGAGATCAGGAGTACTTGCTGAGCACAGGTCACTGTGTCAGTGATATGACCTGAGCTCCTCTGTCGTTCCAAATAAATCGGACCTGGAAGACATTTCCACTCAATGTGCTGGTTTGTACAGCAAAACCTGAGTCAGAGATGCTCACAAACAGAAACAAGGAGTATCTGCATCTACACCTGAAGAACTTTCAGTCACATAAGGGACAAGAAGGAGCACGTGAAGTTTTAGCCCAGCTCCCAGAGGGGTCAGCATTGCCTGGCTACCATTTAAGCACCAGTGGGCCCAGATTTTACCAGCAGAGTATCAGCCAAGCACATTGGCTGAAGAAGCCTGCACTCCAAGAGGTGCAGCTGGAAGGAGAAATGAGTGTCAGAAACACTCCAACAACAGAAGTGCCCGGAAGTGAGCAAAGGAGCAGACTGTGGGTTAAAAAGGGCTGATATCCTCTGCCTTCAGCATCCTCTGAAAGTGAAGCTGAGCCATTTCAGTCCCACCCCGGTACTACTGTATCCCTCCCCTAGAAAATCTCTTCTGGTCACAGTGAGCTAAGAGATAGAAGGGACAGTTACAGAAGGGATGCCTTGTCTCCAAAAATTTTCTAACTCACCCCTTTGTAACACAGACATCTCATTTCTTCACTTACAGTTGTATCAGACGACAGGGACACGAGGGGCCCCTTACTCACAATGGAAAGCATGCATGAGAGCAATCAGAAATTGCAAACAAAGCTGCCTCTGTTCCTGCTGTATGTTCACATGTTAAAATGATGCCGGAGTAGCGAAGAAGCTGCCTCATATAAGAAGGAAAATCATGCGCCCAACTGCTGCCCTATATAAGGGAGGATGATTGATACACTGTTTTCTCTGCGGTACAAAAAAGAACAGCGACAGAAATATGCACCTACATCCATTCTGGAAACGCTACCTTATGGCGGGTTGGATTTGCTTGGACTTACAGAGGATTGCCTCAGCTCTTCATCCTCCACAGGACAGTGCCCTTGCAGGACTGGTTACATAGGGACAGCGCTTTAAAAGCCCACAGCACACCTTCCCCTGACCCTGGCCCAACTTCCTCGCGTTTAATCCTCAACCCTCCTATCAACAGCACCCGGCACCCAGCAGCGGGCGCGGACCTCCTGCTCTAACCCAGGCACAGCAGGAAACGTCTGAAAGGAGAAGCCCGGGACCAAGTACCGTAACTTACCGGCAGAACGGAACAAACCCGGCAGAAAACTCCCCACCGCTCACCCCCACACAGACACACACCAAGTTTCGAGGGGGGCTCCGGAGGTCCCAGCCCG